>LPNX010069820.1:144752-244235 GCA_001517045.1 Pseudotsuga menziesii
TATTTAAAGCAAGGGTTTCATTCAGGAAACCCTAGCTCGTAATTCTTGAGCCAACAAGTAAAACAACTTATACCATGACTGAATGACAGTCTTGAAACTATTAACAATAATATAATGCAAATAATAAATAGTAAAATTATTATTTCACCATCGAAGAGGGTAAAAAAAAACCTAAGTTACACAGTCACAAAGTATTCTACAAAACGAGTCCGAACTCGAAGGAAATATTTTAAAATTAAACCCAGTGTATTGCTTGACAGGCCGTAAGGCCATAACTTAAACAATGTACAAAAACCAGCTCTGAGCCAGTGTGCCCATATCATGGCATGGGTTGATAAACAAAACTAACAGTCTAATTATGAAAACCTACATCTTTGTAAAATCCTTTTAACACAAGAAAAGATCATTTACAAGTCACGGCATTGAGCCAGAGTCACCCTGCTGTAAGCGAGGGTTTGAAAAACAAAAACAAAACTTATAAACTGAAGACCAACAACCCAAGACTGGGGAAGAACAAGGCCATAACTCCTTCCAACTACAAACAATTCCCCTAAGTTTGTACAAGCAGGGAGAGCCATTTTATTACCGAGGCTTACCCGTAGACTGAATGTTGGTCCAAATGTGAAGTGGTTCCTTCCAAATGTTAGGCTAACTATCACCTGCAAAACGAAAACCTATACATATTTAAAATCTTGAAAGTAGAATTGAAACTGTAATTTATTTATACCTTTCAACTTCTTAAAAATGATGTGTTACCTGTAATGTTGAAAACCGAGGTCACGAAGAAGGTAGACCGACACCACGAGCACAACAACCCTCATTTTTACGTAAGAAGGAGGCAACTTGTTTGAGTTATTTAACTACATCGAGAACTGGAGCAAGAGCAAGAAATGGTAGTGGCCAAACCACGACCTCAACACTGAAACTATCAACTGTGTAATACTACCCTCATGCACAGCAATATTTGTTTGTAGAAATCAACTCAAGCATGAGCTGTGAATTTCACAACTCTCACCCTAAGTGATAGCAATCCAAAATGCACAGAAAATGGAGCTGAAGGCGAGCACCTACGAGCCCTGATGGCCATAGTGAACCCAGCAATGCAGAGACCAAAACCCTCACTGAACAATGAGGAATAGGGTTGTAAGGTAAAGCTTATAAGTCACGTATTACATGGCAAGGAGAGTTCCATGCGCCCACAAATCTATTCAAATCACGGTGGGTTCGTTTGTATAGTCTCCACTGCAGCAATTGATTCAAATAATTGCCAATCATTTACATTATGACCATCATGATATTGTAATATATTTATAAAGTCAAAATCATATTGTTCCAACGGAGCCAAACATTGATAATGATTAAGGAGTATACTATAGTTTAACCTAATGTTTTAACCTCGTAAATAGATTTGGTAAAGAACCAATTTGCATATGGAATCGATGCCTAGTTTTGTAAAGGAGCTTATAACCCTTCTTAATCAAACTTGTAAGAAAAAGATTAAGAGGATAGTAGAAGCTTGAACAAGATTGATAATGCATTTATTGAATTGTTCTTATAATCATGAACTATGATTGTTTAAGTTATGAGAACTAGACTTAAATCAATAAAGTGTTTGTATATATGGTTAACATATATACACTCAAATAGCTCCTACACTTTTAAGTGACCTACAGTACTGGATGTAGGATAGATATCTTATAAACACATAATCTTTGGTCTCCATAATTTCTACCAAGCTCTAAGATGTATTGAATCAAGGTTAAGTTAGAAATTGGAGTTTAGAATAGTAAACTCTGTAGGATTTTGTTGCATCTCATTTACATATAAGTAAATAGTAGGGTAATGTGAATTTGTCACATTATGTTAGTCATGAAGAAATTGGGAATTCAATTTACAATCTTGATTATTTTTTTTATGTAGAGGATACCTTATAAATTACAAGCGATATTAAGCTGATAAATTTACTATATTGAATCCTAATTGAAACAGAGTTGAAAAGTACACAGTAGGCTTATGTTCTGAAATACTTAGGTCTATTTCTCTAATGATAAGCAGTGTTTTAAATATTAAAATAATAATATAAATAAACTCTTGTGTTAGAGAAAGAGTTATGATACAAAATCATGAGCTCTATTACGAACTCGAAATCACTTAGAGTAAAGATAGAAGGAGGTTTTATCTATCTTAAAGATCTATCTGTTAAAGGACAAACAGTAGGGTGATGTTAATAACCCTTACAACACAAAGATTAATTAATATCATATTTGTGAATCAAGTAAAAGAAACATTACTTTACCTTGCAGGACCTTGAGTCTTCTAAGCAAACTTTTACTCTAGCAGTACTTCTATTTTAAAAGAAGTATATCTGGTTTAACGCCTTAATAAACTTTTACTGGGTCAAAAATTTACCTGTCAAGCCTGTAAAGATCCAGAAATCTAGATACGTTAGCAATCGCTAAGTAAGTCCCAGCTAGAAAATGACTTCTCACCTACTTGACATTCAAACCATCAGTACAGCTAAATATTCGAATGCAAATTACTTATATCACATATTAAAATTAAAACAACATTAATCTATATGTGTTAAAGTTAATGGTCACTTTTACCTTTTTGTTTCATTTCTTTTATTAGTTGCTACCGGTTATCAGAGTGCAACTGTAAACATTGTATGTTATCTCAAAATTTTAATTTTTTGTGAAAATTTGGGGTTTTGACATGTGGTATCAGAGCACAAGGTTCAAACACTAGGCCTTGATGAATCCCAACTAGGTTTTATGAAACGGTAAATTGAATTATTATGCTGATGTATTTTCTTTTAAATGTTATTCAACAGAGAAATTGTTTCTGAAGTTTAACAAACAGGTATGGAAAGGGTGGAGGAATATACTGATGAGGAATATCCATTTACTGAACTAGAAAACTTACCAAGAGATCCTATACCAAAATATTTAACCACCAACTCCTCAGAACTGTTACAAACAGTAAAAGACCTAAAATCTGAAATGGAATCAGTAAAACGAGAGAATGAAAGGATTCTGAGGGCTCAGGAGGAGTTGAATTAGATCCTAACAGAAAAGTTTCAAACCGAGGGTAAGGGTAAAGGAACTAAATCAAAAGATACAAGTCATCAACATAAATTTAAAAAGATGAAACACACTAAAAATGAAAGCAGTTCATCTTCAGAGGTGTTTGGTGAACATCGAGATTTCCATTCTACTAGTGAGACTAGTGATGATAATCATTATACTAAAAAGAGGAAATACAAACCCTATGAGAGAATTTTTGCGGAATTCAAAAAGATAAAACCACCAACTTTCAATGGAGAGACCGAGAAGGGGGAGGAAGTAGAATCCTGGTTATCTGGGATGAAGAAGTACTTCTAGATATATAACTATTCTAACCAATTAAAGGCTAGAATGGCTATCTACAATTTCTCAGGAAAGGATGACATTTGGTGGCAAAACTTGAAGAGAGTTAAGGGAATAGAAGAGAAGAATGTAAATTGGAGTACCTTCAAGAGGTACTTTAAAAAGAAATTTCTGTCTAAGCAATGCTATGAAGAGAGAGCAAAAGAATTTTATGAGCTTAAATTAGGATCAATGATAATGAAAGATCTGAATAGCAAGTTTTTAAGTCTACTTAGGTATGTGCCATACCTTGTAGATGAGAAACCAAAGGTATAAAGATTTCTCAGCTATCTACCTTATCATATTAAAGATATGATTGAGTATGACAATCCAAAGACTTTGGAAGAAGCCATGAGGAAAGCCAAGTTCTGTTATGAACAAAATCGGAAGAAGGAAAGCATGCCCAACTGGAAGGCCAAGAAGAATAATAATCAGTATGATCAAAAGAATAAAGACTTTGTGCCGAATAGAAATTGTAAGAACAATACAGCTAGAAATTTTCCTAACAAATATTTCCAAGTAAACAAGAATAATTCACCAAGCAATCAGAATAATTCTAAGGGTAAATAATTTGCTAATAACCATGGTAATTACACCAAGAACTTTGAGAGCAAAGAACCTATAAAGTGCTGGGAGTGTAATTGGCCCACACTATGCATCAGTCTATCCTGATCGGAAAAAGATTGTCAGTAATATTCATACCATACAGAAGGAGATGACTGTTGGAGAATTAGCAAGGACTATGCCCAGAATCAATGCATCCTTGGAGAATCGACAAGCTGAATATCAAACTTCCATGGTGGAAGTAGAAGGTATGATAAATCAAACCCCTATAACTATTTTGATTGATCTAGGAGCTAGTTTACGTTATATTTCACCTAAAATGGTATAAAAATGTAAGTTGCCTGTTGAAAATTTTGAAAATTCTTGGTTAGTTTGGTTAGCCACTGGTGCTAAAAGAAAGGTAACTTGTTTTGTAAAAGAATGTGCAGTAGTTATGGATCATTTTAAAACTGTTGTAAAGTTTAATGTATTGCCTCTTGGTTCTTATGATTTACTGATTGGTATGGATTGGTTAGAACAACATAGGGTAATTTTAAACTATTATGATAAAACCTTTACGTGTTTAAACAGTGATGGAAAACCAGTAAGTGTAAAAGGAGTTCCTAGAAAAACCATCATAAGGAAGATTTCTGCTCTACAGCTTAAGAGAGTTGTTAGGAAGGGCTGTAAAGCTTATGCAGTAATAATAACTGACGTGGAGAATCTAAATAAGATATATAAATTAAAGTTGGAATACATACCAGTCTTAAGAGAATATGTTGATGTATTCCCTGAATAAATTTCGGGACTACCTCCGAAAAGGGAATTGGATTTCACCATTGACCTGGTACCAGGTGCAGTACCTAGATCAAAGGCCCCTTATCGAATGAACATACTTGAACTTAATGAATTAAAGTCTCAATTAAAATAAATAATTGATAAAAACTATATTCAACCTAGTGTGTCTCCCTGGGGGGCACCTGTCATCTTCATTAAGAAAAAGGACGAAACCATGTGACTTTGCATAGATTACTGTCAGTTGAATAAGATGACCATTTAAAATCAATACCTGTTGCCCCATATAGATGATCTATTTGATCAAATACGTGGAGGCATAGTGTTTTCAAAAATAGATTTAAGATTTGGATATCATCAAGTTAGGATTAAAAATGAAGACATCTTTAAGACAAATTTTAGAACTCGATATGGCCATTACAAGTTTGTCGTCATACCATTCAGGCTTACTAATGCCCCAACTATTTCTATGTGTTTAATGAACAACGTTATGCATAAGTATATAGATAAGTTTGTAGTCGTGTTCATCGACAATATATTAATCTATTCAAAAAATGAAGAACATAAAGAACATTTAAAAATTGTTTTGTAAGAGTTATGAGATCATCAACTCTTTGCAAAGTTTAGTAAATGTGATTTATTTAAGGATAAGATTCAATACTTAGGTCATGTGGTGACTAAGGAAGGGATTTCAGTAGATCCTGAAAAGATAAAGGTGATCGAAGATTGGCCGGTTCCTAAGGATGTAACTGATGTTCGATCTTTCATGGGAATTAGTGGTTACTATAGGAGGTTCATTGAAGGTTTCTCGAGGATCGCGAATCTGATAACTTCTTTGTAGAAGAAAGGAAAGAAGTTTGATTGGAACCAAAAATGTGAGGAAAGCTTTAAAAAGTTAAAAACTTTATTAACCGGTGCACCTATTTTAAGAATAGCTGATCCAAATAAAGAATTTGTAGTGTGCATTGATTCCTGCAATGATGGCTTAGGTGGTGTTTTGACTCAAGAAGGGCATGTTATTGCCTTTGAGTCAAGAAAATTAAAAATTCATGAAAATAATTATGCAACTTATGATATGGAATTAGCAGCTGTTATACATGCTCTAAAGATGTGGCGACATCACCTAATTGGAAAAAAAATTATTTTAATGACTGAAAATAAAGAATTAAGGTATCTGTTAGATCAGCCTAATCTAAATGCCAGACAGGCTAGGTGGCTAGCTTTTCTAAGTGAGTACGATTTCGAAATTCAGCACATTAAAGGTAAAGAAAATAAAGTTGCTGATGCATTAAGTAGGAATGCAAGGCTGAATTTTGTAGTAGTTATCAGCACTTATACTACAGATTTGGATGAACAGCTTAAAGCAGAAATTGAACAAGATAAAATTTACCAAAATTTACAAGCTAAAACTAAAGAAAATCCAACAAAAAGCTTAAGTAAAAGGTACAGTTTGAATGCAAAATAATTTTTACTGTATAAAGAAAGATTGTATGTACCTAATGTACCTAAAGTTAAGCTATTAATTTTGGATGAAATTCATAAAACTCCATACTCATGTCATCCAGGCTATCAAAAGACTATAACTATGTTAAGAAATTAATATTTTTGGCCAAATATGAAGACTGAAGTAGCAGAGTATATTGCTAGGTGTTTTGAATGTCAGCAGGTGAAAATTGAACATCAACACCCACCTGGATTACTTCATCCATTACCCATTCCTCACTGAAAATGGGAGATAATCAGTCTCAATTTTGTTACTGGAATACCTAAAAATCATAATTTAAATGACTCTATCATGGTAGTAGTCGATAAGTTAAGTAAAGCAGCTTACTTTATACTTGTTAAATCTACATATAAAGCTGCAAACATAGCTAATATATTTATAAAACAAATTTTTCAATTGCATGGAATACCAAAAGTCATAATCTTAGATAGAGATCCTAAATTTATAGGAAAAATTTGGAAGTCTCTGTTTAAAGGATTAAACACTACATTAAATTTTAATACTTCGTTCCATCCTCAAATAGATGGACAAATTGAAAGAGTAAACCAAGTACATAAAGATTTATTAAGAATGTATGTGAAATACCAGCTAGGTAAATGGGAGGATTACTTGCATCTGGTAGAATTTGCTTATAATAATAATTATCAGACATCAGCCAGATTTAGTCCTTTCAAAATTTTGTATGAAAGGAAATGTAATACTCCTATCTCTTTGAGTAATCCGGTGGATAGATTGGTATTAGGTCCTGAACTGTTAAAGGAAATGGAAGAAATTGTAAAGCAGGTACTGGGTAATCTGAAAGTGGCACAGGATCAACAGAAAAGTCAAGCAGACCTTAAAAGAAATCCAAAAGAGTTTCAGGTAGGTGAACATGTGTTCATCAAGCTGAGGCCCAAAAAGAGCTCTCTGAGATTGGTGACTTGTGCAAAACTAGCACCTCGTTACTGTGGTCCATTTGAAATTTTGTCCAAGATTGGACAAGTAGCTTATCAATTAGCATTACCACCCTATTTAAGAGTGTCGCCGCCTTTCACACACCTGGGTCACGTTGTAGAAATCTTCAAGCCACTCGGTGTGTCCTTGGGGGCAAGTCTTGAGTCAAGGTTGTCACCCTGTTCTTGACTCCTCCGTTTAGGCTCAACTCCTAACGAAGCCAAGGGGGGTAGACCCTATTATGTTACTAAGGATAATTACTTAGTGTTGTGATGTTAAACTGAATGAGTTACTTAGGAGTTTGCAATTTAACTATAGATGATCAAAGATGGCAAGATACAAAAGATGAACACATGAAAGCACAATGCTGAGACACAATATATATATAAAACAAGAAAATAACCAGTGCCTTAGAATGGGGTCAAAAAATAGAAACAATGTACTTGCATGTTCTTGGAGTGAGTGTTTTTTGATTGCCTCTTGGTATTTTTTAAGTTAAAATTGAAGTGTGAGTTGATTAAAATTAGGCAAAGGGGGTACTTCAGATATACCCTAGAGTACTTGGAGTATGTCCAAAACTAAAACTTCACGGCTACCCGCAAGGAATATGTGGGCTAAAATGGAGTCTCTAGGGATATTGTTCATAATGAACCCATTAGGGTGTGATAGAGATCAATGCCCCGAGGTCACTTTTCAGAAGTTCCCACTTCCTTTGGGTATTTTGCCACCGTGATGGTTTGATCTAGGTGTTGGATTTTCACCTGTTGGTTTGTTAATTTGGGAGAGTGAGTCCTAATTATACTAGTCACTCAAGTGATTTTGATACATATTGACTGATCAGATGAACCTCAGCCCAAGTGTAGAGCATACACACCGGAGTCTTGTCAATTTTAATAAATTTTCAACGGGTGTTCTTGTTTAAAAGAAAACCCTCCAGGAACCTCTTTCGATCCAAGTGGATCTCAATCGGGGAATCAAGGAGGGGTTAATTTTATAATAGCTGAAAAACAAATTATATGAAAAATAAAACAGATACACAATTCTAGTTTCCTAATTAGTCCTACCACGAATCTCTTTCCCTTTTCGGGTCAATCGGGAAGTTGTGGTGTAAGTATTACGATTACTTTGAAATATAAAATATGGAATATGAAATTAATAATGAAATAAATTATACTAACCTACAGATTAGATAAATACTAGTTTGAAAATAAATGAGCAAAAAGCAACAAAAAGGACACCGACGCAAATCCCCCCAGGGGGGATGAGGAATGGGCTCGAAAGAGCCTATTCAAAAAATAATTATTAATAGCATTTACAATATCATAGAATTGATATAATTACTCTTTATCCTTATATGTATTGAAATCAAGAGATTACAAGGTGCGAAAATCAAAGGTTTTAGTCAAATGGGAGACCCCTGGGGGGATTTGAACGCTCCTGAGGACACTTCCGAATAGAATATTCCTTTATTTTCTGTTACATATTCTAAAAAATAGAGAGCATTTTATAATAACATATTCCCAAAATCACTTTAAGAGTACGTTTGGATCAGCCTACCTTAACTCAAAAAAAGATGAAGTTAAAACTAACTAAACAAGTGAAAAAGGAACCAAGGAAAGCAAGATTTCCTTGGGATCTTGGCTTGATGTTTGTGAATCCAATGAAATATGCACTAATTTATGGATTTATCTTTTACAACAGCAAAAATAAATCTAATGTATGCAAGCTACAAGTTTTCTTTAAATTTCCATTCAAAAATGACGATTTCCCTAAAGCTAGATCTAGAATGCTTATGAAATTTTTTAACTGCAAGATCTAGACTATGGCCTTTGATAAGATATATCTATGTTGGAATTACTTTTAATATGATAGATCTAAGCAAAATAAAAGCTATGAACAAAGCAACCGGATAAAAATGTTGATTTTGAGGGAGGAAGAGGAGGAGAGAAATGCTGGTTTCCTTGGAGATCCATAGTGGAGATTTCAGGTGGAATGTCAAGGGACTATGCCTTTGGAAGGTTTTTAAGAGAGTGAATAAGAAAACTATATCAGCATCCTCTCCGATGTAGGAACCTGCAGCTAAGCTGAAATCAAAGAACTTGCCAAGAAACTTGTGAGATCCGATTAGTACATACACAAAGATTCAAGATAACATGCATATAAGCTTATAGGACATGCTGAATCTAGATCTCTAAACATGCATCAAAGGAAAGAGATGGTCAACAAAACTTATTGAAAAACACCTTTCCTATCAAGATTATAATATGCTTATTATCAATATTAACAACGGATCTACAAGCAATTAGCAGAAATTGAACATAGATACAGGTTACCTCAGTAAAATAATGGCAATAATAATCCACACATGCAATGGCACAACACCATATTACCTCCAAAGCTTTTATTTATTTTAGATGAAGAATAACAACAGTACAATAGCAGCAGCACCTCAATCCCAGTTCTAACTAGATTGGAAGAGGAGGCTGTTCCTGGATATATACAAAATACAGGCCATCTAGCCTGGGGGGGCACAATTCCTCATGGAATCAGATGAAATCAGCTGATGGATAGTTCATCAACGCGGAACTGAAGCTGAAATGAGCCTACTTGTCAACTAGGGGCTTGATTGAGCTGACACATCAACCCATACACCGACACATCAGTCCACAGAGCATCCAAGAGAGTCCACACCTGTGGAGGAGAGAGAGAGGGCACAATTCCCCATGAAGATAGCTGAAGATCAACTCTAGATCTGATTTGATCACCTCCTTCAGTCAAGGATTTGTAAGATCCAGTCAATCTGCTTCAGATCTGACTGATTTCAATCAAATCGGCTGAGAATCCACTGATTTATGATTTTGGATTTGCTCCATTATTCATCAATTTATTAATTAAAATAATCAATAATTGATTTTTGGGGCTTTCTGACCTGAGTGATGGAAAATCACTCAAAACTTAGGAAATAGTGGGTCCATGGGTTTACATGGTGCTCTTAGCTTGAAAATGAGCACCTACATGACTGAAACCGATTATTTGGCCCACTTTTATTACAAAATCAATTTTTCCAATTAAACTATTAAAAAATAGCCTAAGTTTTGGAAAAATTAAATTTTAATAAAAAACACTGAAAAAACTAAAAAATTGAAAAATTGAAAAACACCTAGGGGGACTTAGAAATGTTCATATGACTCGATAATGATGTCTATCATGTTTATACATTGACACATAGACTCTAATAACCTCAATAGGCCTAAATGCCAAGCCGACCACCCAAACTTTGGAGGTATGGAGTGAAAAACTCAGAAATTATCAGTCGTTTATTCAACCACCCATAATAACCAAGGGAAAAAACACCATGGGCTGATCGGATTGACAAATAAGTTCTGAGAGACCGAGTCTTTTACATACACTATCATGCTAGAACATTTATTACAATTCCTCCATGGGGTAAGAACATGTGATATAGTACAACAAGCACTTCCCAGAATTACTTCCAAAGGTCTTCTGAAGTTTGAACAAGTTAACCCTGTCCTGTTCACCAGGCTCACTTGATAAAAAACCACTAAGTACAACTTAGGTGGTAACATTCTGGCTCCAACTGTGGGACGTGTGCTCGATCTGGTCTTTAAGGAAAGGAGAGGATACTAGAACACCAGAATCTCTGGTTTATATATCGTGTAAAAACATCTCAACTTGACAAAAAAAACCTCAGTAGCACAAGTTTTATAGAAAACCAAATGAACCATTAAGCTGATTTATTTACACAACATAAATGTAACTAACTAAAAGAAGCAAAGTTTTATTATAGCTAAGTAGAAATGCAGAAAGTAAATGCTCTTTTTCAAGGAGCTTATTTTCCTACTCTAAGCATGATATAAAAAGGGTTAAGTGTAATCAGAAATCCAATGTAACCACCTAAGCATTTTATTAACATAAAAAAAAATTCCTTGTCTTTGGTTACAAGCCAAAGTAAGGATACCTTATTTAGAAAATGCAAACCTGCGTGATAATTCACGATGGGCGGGATGGATGGGAGATCATAGGCATGAACAATGTCATAAAAATTCTTCCCAAACTTATATGTGCTCATGCAGGATGCTTCTATCCATGACTGGATAGGACTGATTTACCAATCAAAATGATGAGGTAGACTGACTACATCATCATACTGATCATTGGGGCTTATCAAATGATAACTTGTTGTACAATCCCCAAGTAGCTCCAAATCATAAGGAACCTCTATATGTGAAAAAGATGGCTGATACTGATATTCCACTAACTGCATTACATCTGACTTTTCACAATACTATTTCTCAATGTTTTCATTACTGATACCCTTTTGTGGTTCTACATGGTATGATTTTGAATGATCACATGAAAATTTTGAATGCTCCTCTTCCATACTAAAGTTTTCCCAGGCATCCATATCTATGCTTCCCTCTATGGATGTATTGTAGATTGGACCTCCACAAATTTTTGAATAGACACTCCCATTGTTGGACATATCATGGATGGGATTCTCCATAAGATTTTCACAAGTTGGATTATCTATGAAATTTCAATAGTCATCACTCCCATCCATGTCATATGTGGGGGACTCTTCATGCATGGCATCATGCTCCTGCCTATCCATGTCTTCCTTGTATTCATAACAATCTTTTTCAGATAAAATGTTACAAGGCAATAAACTTTCCAAACCTTCATCAACATGAGGAGAACAAGGTCTAGTGTCACCATACACTATAGTGATATTATCATAGGTTTCTTTATAGGCTTCTGTTATGATATCATGAAGAGGATCTTCAATATTATCTTCAATCAAGGAAATTTTGGACATATTCAATGGGATCACTTGGTATGTGTTGCTCAGTGGATTTCTCTAGAGGGATTTCTGTAAAGGTATCAGCATTGCAACACACTTGAGAATACACCAAATCTTCAATGTCTTTAGCTATGGTGACATGAGGAGAGTCTTCAACAATGTGTTCCATCATTGGCTCCTCCCGAAGCTCTTCAATATGATCATCTTGGATTTTCCCTTCCTCAGAATCTTATTGTGTATTGGGAGATACCTCATATTATTTTAAAAGATGCTTAGATGCTTCCTTTCTTAAATAACTACTTGGATGCCTTTTGACCGGAGTATCATGAACCTCCTCTTCACTTAAATGTTCAAGAAGTGGTTCCAAGTCTTCAATTGTTTGTATCATGGCAAAAGCTCCATCATATGTTTCCATGTGATACTCTGTCCCAGATAGGTAGAATGTACAGATATTTTCAAGGAACTTTTTCAAACCATTCATAATACCCCTACCATCATGCCACTACTCTAAAAAAATCCAAAGGAAGTTTGGAAAAGAAGTTATACATTTATTAGGAAGGCCCTGATAGAACCAACAACAGGCCTCAGCCTAAAAAGTGCCAGCAAACATTTCCATCATATTGTCTTCATGAAGAATATTTAAGTCAGCAATCAACTGAAGGAAATATTTGACATGCAAGATGGTGGAGTCACCATAATCTCCATGAAATGTTGGAATCCAGTTATGTGAATCCCCCAAACCATCACCATAGTCAGGAAAACCTGGGATGTTTGAGAAATCGATAGGTTGAAACATTAAGGTTAACTGGGCACCATATTTCTCCTTTAATTCATCCAAAATAGTATCCATTTGATATAACAATTAGACCTTGTACTGAAAAGGTGGAGCTATCAAGTGATGAGCTTTAAAGGTTTTAACATGTCGCATGGGCTCATCTATAGACAACAAAACTTCACAAGTTTATGAGATAACAGGGTTGTATCCCTTCAATGGAGTCGCCATGTGAAAAAAAAATTAAGCATTTATAAATCTTTTCACAAAAATTATTTTTTTCTTTTCTTTGTAAAAATAAAACTGGAAAAAATTCAGTGGAGTCTCCAGATGAAAATTAAAGATCTACTCTAAGCATTCATCAAACAAAGAAAAAAAAAAGGAAGAAAACAAAGGTTGTACTCGGGAATAAAAAGATTTATCCCCGGCAATGGCGCCAAAAAGTGTCGCCACCTTTCACACACCTGGGTCACGTTGTAGAAATCTTCAAGCCACTCAGTGTGTCCTTGGGGGCAAGTCTCGAGTCAAGGCTGTCACCTTGTTCTTGAATCCTCCGTTTAGGCTCAACTCCTAACGAATCCAAGGGGGGTAGTCCCTATTATGTTACTAAGGATAATTACTTAGTGTTGTGATGTTAAACTGAATGAGTTACTTAGGAGTTTGCAATTTAACTATAGATGATCAAAGATGGCAAGAAACAAAAGATGAACACACGAAAGCACAATGCTGAGACACAATATATATATATATATATATAAAACAAGAAAATAACCAGTGCTTTAGAATGGGGTCAAAAAATAGAAACAATGTACTTGCATGTGCTTGGAGTGAGTGTTTTTCGATTTCCTTTTGGTATGTTTTAAGTTAAAATTGAAGGTGAGTTGATTAAAATTAGGCAAAGGGGGGACTCTAGATATACGCTAGAGTACTTGGAGTATGTCCAAAAATAAACCTTCACGACTACCCGCAAGGAATATGTGGGATGAAATGGAGTCTCTGGGGCTGTTTTTCATAATGCACCCGTTAGGGTGTGACAGAGATCGGCGCCCCGAGGTCACTTTTCAGAAGTTCCCACTTCCTTTGGGTATTTTTCCACCGTGATGGTTTGATCTAGGTGTTGGATTTTCACCTATTGGTTTGTTAATTTTGGAGAGTGAGTCCTAATTATACTAGTCACTCAAGTGCTTTTGATACAGCTTGACTGATCGGATGAACCGTAGCCAAGTGTAGAGCATACACACCAAAGTCTTGTCAATTTTAATAAATTTTCAATGGGTGTTCTTGTTTAAAAGAAAACCCTCCAGGAACCTGTTTCGATCCAACTGGATCTCAATTGGGGAATCGAGGAGGGGTTAATTTTATAATAGCTGAAAAACAAATTATAGGAAAATAAAATAGATGCACAATTCTAGTTTCCTAATTAGTCCTACCACGAATCTCTTTCCCCTTTCGGGTCAATCGGGAAGTCATGGGGTAAGTATTAAGATTACTTTGAAATATAAAGTATGGAATATGAAATTAATAATAAAATAAATTATACTACCTTGTAGATTATATCAATGCTAGTTTGAAAAGAAATGAGCAAAAAGCAACAAAAAGGACACCGACGCAAATCCCCCCAGGGGGGATGGGGAATGGGCTTGAAAGAGCCTATTCAAAAAGAATTTTATTAATAGTGGTTACAATATCAGATAAATGATATAATTCCTCTTGATCCTGATATGGATTGAAATCAAGAAATTACAAGGTGCGAAAATCAAAGGTTTTAGTCAAATGGGAGACCCCTAGGGGGATTTGAACTCTCCTGAGTACACTTCTGAACAGCAGCTTCCTTTATTTTCTGTTACACCTGATAAAAACCAGTGAGCATGTTAGAATAACATATTCCCAAAATCACTTTAAGAGTACCTTTGTATCAACCTACCTTAACTCAAAAAAGATGAAGTTAAAACTAGCTAAACAAGTGAAAAAGGAACCAAGGAAAGCAAGCTTTCCTTGGGATCTTGGCTTGCTGTTTGTGCAGCCAATGAAATATGCAATAATTTATGGATTTATCTTTTACAACAGTAAAAATAAATCTAATGCATGAAACCTACAAGTTTTCTTCAAATTTCCATGCAGAAAGGGCGATTTCCCTAAAGCTAGATCTAGAATGCTTATGAAACTTTTTAACTGCAAGATCTAGACTATGGGATTTGATAAGATAGATCTATGTTGGAATTTATTTT
Organism: Pseudotsuga menziesii; assembly: GCA_001517045.1. Taxonomy (NCBI): domain Eukaryota; kingdom Viridiplantae; phylum Streptophyta; class Pinopsida; order Pinales; family Pinaceae; genus Pseudotsuga; species Pseudotsuga menziesii. The sequence continues at coordinate 159,757 of LPNX010069820.1, forward strand.
AATATGATAGATATAACAAAAATCAAAGCTATGAACAAAGTAACCAGGTAAAAATGTTGATTTTGAGGGAGGAAGAGGAGGAGAGAAATGATGGTTTCCTTGAAGATCCACAATGGAGCTTTCAGGTGGAATGTCGAGGGAATGTGCCTTTGGAAGGTTTTGAAGAGAGTGAAGAAGAAAACTAGATCAAAATCCTCTCCAATGTAGGAACCTGCAGCTTAGCTGAAATCAAAGAACTTGCCAAGAAACTTGTGAGATCCGATTAGTACATACAGAGAGATTCAAGATAACATGCATATAAGCTTATAGGACATGCTGAATCTAGATCTCTAAACATGCATCAAAGGAAATATATGGTCAATAAACTTATTGAAAATCACCTTTCCTATCAAGATTGTAATAAGCTTATTATCAATCTTAACAACAAATCTACAAGCAATTAGCAAAAATTGAACACAGATAGAGGTTACCTCAGTAAAATAATGGCAATAATCATCCACACATGCAATGGCACAACACCGTCTTGCCTCCAAATATTTTATTTATTTCAAATGAATAATAACAATAGTACAATAGCAGCAGCACCTGAATGCTAATTCTAACTAGATTGGAAGAGGAGGCTGTGCCTGGATATATACAAAATACAAGACATCCAGCGTAGGGGGGGCACAATTCCTCATGGAATCAGATGAAATCAGCTGACGGAGAGTTCATCAATGCATAATTGAAGCTAAACTGAGCCTACTTGTCAACTGGGGGCTTGATTGAGCTGACACATGAACCCATACACCGACACATCAGTCCACAGAGCATCCAAGAGAGTCCACACGTGTGGAGGAGAGAGAGAGGGCACAATTCCCCATTAAGACAGCTGAAGATCAACTCTGGATCTGATTTGATCACCTCCTTCAGTCAAGGATTTGTCAGATCCAGTGAATCTGCTTTAGATCTGACTGATTTCAATCAAATCGGCTAAGAATCCATTGATCTATGATTTTGGATTTGCTCCATTATTCATCAATTTATTAATTAAAATAATCAATAATTGATTTTTGGGGCTTTCTGACCTGAGTGATGGAAAATCACTCAAAACTTAGGAAATAGTGGGTCCATGGGTTTACATGGTGCTCTTAGCTTGAAAATGAGCACCTACATGACTGAAACTGATTATTTGGCCCACTTTTATTACAAAATCAATTTTTCCAATTAAACTATTAAAAAATGGCCTAAGTTTTGGAAAAATTAAATTTTAATAAAAAACACTGAAAAAACTAAAAAATTGAAAAATTGAAAAACACCTAGGGGGACTTAGACATGTTCATATGACTCAATAATGATGTCTAGCATGTTTATACATTGACACATAGACTCTAATAACCTCAATGGGCCTAAATGTCAAGCCGACCACCCCAACTTTGGAGGTATGGAGTGAAAAACTTAGAAATTATCAGTCGTTTATTCAACAACCAATAATAACCAAGAGAGAAACACCCTGGGCTGATCGGATTGACAAATAAAGGCTAAGATACCGAGTCTTTTACAGACACTATCATGCTAGAACATTTATTACAATTCCCCCATGGGGTATGAACATGTGATATAGTACAACAAGCACTTCCCAGAAGTACTTCCAAAGGTCTTCTAAAGTCCGAACAAGTTAACCCTGTCCGGTTCACCAGGCTCACTTGATAAAAAACCACTAAGTGCAACTTAGGTGGTAACAAAGAGTACATAATGTTTTTCACATTTCTGTATTAAAGAAATATGTTCATGATGCAACTCATGTTGTTAACTGGAATGATGTACAGGTGGAACCAGAAGGAGATTTTCTGGTGGAACCGGACTATTTCCTCGGGCAGAGGGAGATCACACTTCAGAACCGCACCATTGGACAGGTGAAGGTGAAATGGAAGCACCATAGTCTAGAGGAAGCCACCTTGGAATTGGAAAGTAATATGCGAGATGCATATCCAATTTTGTTCCAGGGGAATTCTGAGGATGAAGAATAAATAACATCGAGGATGATGTTATGTTCTAAGGGGGTGTGTATGTCACATGCCCCAATTTTGCAAAAAAAAAATTATTATCTTATTTGATTGTATTTAAAGACAATATGTTAAATTTTATTCTAAGTTGTAATTGATGACTCAGCAGAGCCAAGGATATTTAATGTAATTCTGAATATTTTAAATTATAAATAAATAAAGGTGGAGACAACATCTTAGGAGAGCTGTTAAAAGAGTGTTTACTGGTCAAATTAGTGGAGGAGACTGGGTGGAGAGCAAACAGACATGTGGCAGCATCCTCAAACCACTTCCAACTATTGCAGGTGGAAACCTCCCTACATTTGGGGTCATGATCGCCCAAGAAAGTGGGATCAAAGCAGGTGGTTCAATTAATAACAACTGACCCAAAATACCTAGGCAATCTTTATAAAAATACCCATTGAAGAGAGCTGAGGCTGCTCATTCTAGAGAAGTGTTCATTCAGGTGAATGTACTTCAGAGAAATTAATTGGAATGGAATTGTGGAAAGAGTTTGAGGCGTTAACTGCTAAGTGATCTAGTGCAGCTTTTCAGTTTAAGGATCTTACTGCTGAGTGCAGAGTGTTTACTGAGTCATTGGACTAGACTATTGTTTGCTTGCTCCACTAGTTCTCATCCAAGAAGACCGGGAACATGCTCGGGGGTCCTTAGGAAGCATTTTTTGAGTGCTCTCCAGGAGTTTGGTAGGGAGGAACGACCTCTTAACATTGTTGTTGTCCATCCTAATCAGGTTATTCATTCTTTTGTTTTACTGTGTTAAATAGTTAAATATGAATTTGTCTGTTAAATGAATGTTAAATATTTAGTTGTAAAATGTTAGAGTTAGTAATCTTTTATATTATTGAAGACATGAATCTGAATTAGATGTAAAATAATTCTAATCTGTGTTTTTCCATGCCTGGAAGGACCAGACTGTATTTCAGCACAGACAGAGTATTTAAAATAGATGAAGGAAATGATAAGAGACTGAAATGAATAGATGTATTTTGCATTTCATAAGAGCAGAGTAATTCATTGCTGTATGTATGTTATTATCAAAAAGATCAATAACCTGGTTATCTATGTTCTTTGTTTATGTAAATATACTGATAATGAAATAGCAGTATTCCATTACAGGTAAAAGAATTATTATGTTAAGAAAATACCCTCGTAGATAAGATTTTATGTTTATACATAGTACATTATTCTTTTTATTCAAATTAAAATCTGTAGGAGGGTAAGCTGTGTTATGTTGTATATATATATTTTCTTGTGTTTATTTAATAACCAATTGCATATGCAGTAGAAGAAACACAGTTAAACTACTTTGTTTACATTCAATTCAATAAAGATAAAACTACTATTCATATAGTTTATATACTTATAATATTAACTAAACTAAGAATAACAGTTACTATTAACCAGGGAGAGTATTACGAAAAGTATTTATCTTATCGAAAAGAAACTTGTTTAGGAATCTATTTTTTTATCTTCAAATAACACTAGTAAATTTCTTTCTATCATTTCAGTAGATAAAAACCATAAGAATACGATAATAACCAGTATAATATATATATATATATATATATATATATATATATATATATATATGAGTAAGAACTGTTCCATAACATATTTATACCTGCAAGAGTAACTACAAGGTCAAAACCCTATATTAAATTCATTGTTTTAATATAATAAAAAAAACAGTTAAGCTATAATTTTATTATTTGGAACATTATCATTAAACAAATTGAACTATTGTAGACTGGTTACAGTCTTCATAACAAATATATATAAACAGATACAAATTTAAGAAATCTCATTATACACAGATATAATATTAACTTGAAAGAATATTTGTTTTACAAGTAATAAAACGTACTTAAATAAATTAAAAGAATTATTTAAAACAAGGGTTTCATTCAGGAAACCCTAGCTCATAATTCTTGAACCAACAAGTAAACCAACTTATGCCATGACTGAATGATAGTCTTTAAACTATTAACAATAATATAATGCAAATAATAAACAGTAAAATTATTATTTCACCGTCGAAGAGGGTAAAAAAAAAAACTAAGTTACATAGAGTCATAAAGTATTCTGCAAAACAAGTCTGAGCTCGAAGGAAATGTTTTAAAATTAAACCCAGTGTATTGCTTGACAGGCCATAAGGCCATAACTTAAATAGTGTACAAAAACTATCTCTGAGCCATTGTGCCCATTTCGTGGCATCGGTTACCAAATAAAGCTAACAATCTAATTATCAAAACCTACATTTTTGTAAAATCCTTTTAACAAAAGAAAAGAGCATTTACAAGTCACGACATTGAGCCATAGTCACCCTGCTGTAAGCGAGGTTTTTAAAAACAAAAACAAAACCTATAAAGTGAAGACCAACAACCCAAGACTGGGGAAGACAAAGGACATAACTCCTTCCAACTGCGAACATTTCCCCTAAGTTTGTACAAGCACGAAGAGCCATTTTATAACCGGGGATTACCTGTAGACTGAACGCCAGTCCAAATGTGAAGTGGTTCCTTCCAAATGTTAGGCGAACTATCACCTGCAAAATGAAAACCTAAACATATTTAAGAACTTGAAAGTAGAATTGAAACTATAATTTCTTTATAGCTTTCAACTTCTTAAAAACGATGTGTTACCTGTAATGTTGAAAACCAAGGTCATGAAGAAGACAAACCAACACCACGAGCAAAACAACCCTCATTTTCACCTGAGAATGAGGCAACTGGTTCGAGTTATTTAGCTACATTGACAACTGGAGAAAGAGCAAGCAATGGCAGTGGCCAAACCACGACTTCAACACTGAAACTATCAACTATGTAATACTACCCTCACGCACATCAAGATTTTTTTACAGTAATCAACTCAAGCATGAGTTGTGAACTTCACAACTCTCACCCTAAGTGACAGCAATCCAAAATGCACAAACAATGGAGCTAAAGGCAAGCACCTACGAGCCCTCATGGCCGCAGTGAACCCAGCAATGCAGAGACTAAAACCCTCGCTGAACAATGAGGGTTGAAAGGTAAAGCTTATAAGTCACATATTGCATCGCGAGGAGAGTTCCACGTGCCCACAAATCTATTCACATCACGGTGGGTTCATTTGTATAGTCTCCACAACAACAATCGATTCAAATAATTGTCAATCATTTACATTATGCCCATCATGATGTTGTAATTTATTTATAAATTCAAAATCGTATTGTTCCAATGGAGCCAAACATTTATAATGATTGAGGAGTATACTATAGTTGAACTTAATGTTTTAACCTCGTAAATACATTTGGTAAAGAACCAATTTGCATATGGAATCGATGCCTAGTTTTGTAAACGATTTTATAACCCTTCTTAATCAAACTTGTAAGAAAAAGATTAAGAGGATAGTAGAAGCTTGAACAATATTGCTAATGCCTTTATTGACTTGTTCTTATAATCATGAACTATGATTGTTTAAGTTATGAGAACTAGACTTAAATCAATAAAGTGTTTGTAGATATGGTTAACATATATACACTTAAATAGCTCCTACACTTTTAAGTGACCTACAGTACTGGATGTAGGATAGATATCTTATAAACACATAATCTTTGGTCTCCATAATTTCTACGAAGCTCTAAGATGTATCGAATCAAGGTTAAGTTAGAAATTAGAGTCTAGAATAGTAAAATCTCTAGGATTTTATTGCATCTAATTTACATATAAGTAAATAGTATGGTAATTTGAAGTTGTCGCATTATGTTAGTCATGAATAAACTAAGAATTCAAGTCACAATCTTGACGATTTTTTTTATGTAGAGGATACCTTATAAATTACATGCGATGTTAAGCTGATAAATTTACTATATTGAATCCTAATTGAAACGGAGCTGAAAAGTACATAGTAGGCTTATCTTCTGAAAGAATTAGGTCTATTTCTATAATGATAAGTAGCGTTTTAAATATTAAAATGATAATAGCAATAAACTCTTGTGTTAGAGAAAGAGTTATGATACAAAATCATGAACTCTATTAAGAATTGGAAATCACTTAGAGTAAAGTTAGAAGGAGTTTTTATCTATCTTAAAGATCTATCTGTTAAAAGACAAACAATAGGGCGACGTTAATAACCCTTACAACACAAAGATTAAGTAATATCATATTTGTAAATCAAGTAAAAGAAACATTACTTTACCTTGCAGGACCTTGAGTCTTCTAAGCAAACTTTTACTCTAGCAGTACTTTTATGTTAAAAGAAGTATATCTGGTTTAACACCTTAATAAACTTTTACTGGGTCAAAAATTTACCTGTCAAGCCTGTAAAGATTTAGAAATCCAGATACGTTAGCAATCGCTAAGTAAGCACTAGCTAGAAAATGGCTCATCACGTACTTGACATTCAAACCATCAGTACAGCTAAATATTCGAATGCAGATTACTTACATCACATATTAAAATTAAAACAACATTAATCTATATGTGTTAAAGTTAATGGTTACTTTTATTTTCTGTTTCATTTCTTCTATTAGCTGCTAGCAGTTATCTAACTGCAAGTGTAAACATTTTATGTTATCTCAAAATTTTAATTTTTTGTGAAAATTTGGGGTTTTGACACAACCATAATGCCTAGCATGTTTATACATTGAAACATAGACTCTAATAATCTCAATAGGCCTAAATTCCAAGCTGACCACCCCAACTTTGGAGGTATTGAGTGAAAATTTAGAAATTATTAGTCGTTTATTTAACAACCAATAATAACCAAGGGAAAAAACATCCTGGGCTGATCGGATTGACAAATAAAGTCTATGAGATCGAGTCTTTTACAGACACTATCATGCTAGAAAATTTATTACAACTCCCCCAACGGGGTATGAACATGTGATATAGTACAACAAGCACTTCCCAGAAGCACTTCCGAAGGTATTCTAATGTCTGAACAAAAAATATTTGTCCCGTTCACCAGTCTCACTTGATAAAAAACCACTAAGTACAACTTAGGTCGTAACATTTTGGCTCCAACTACAGGATGTGTGCTCGATCAGGTCATAGGGAAAGGAGAGGATACAAGAACACCAGAATCTCTGGTTTATACACCTTGTAAAAACATCTCAACTTGACAAGAAAACCTCAGTAGCACAAGCTTTACATAAAAACCAAATGAACCATTAAGATGATTTATGTAAACAAAATAAATGTAACTAACTAATGAAAAAAATGTTTTATTATAGCTAAGTACAAAACAAAAATGCGGAAAGTAAATGGTCTTTTTCAAGGAGCTTATGTTCCTACTCTAAGCATGATATAAAAAGGGTGAAGTGTAATCAGAAATCCAATGTAACCACCTAAGCATTCTATTAACATAATTTTTTTTTCCTTGTCTTTGGTTACCATCCAAAGTAAGGATACTTTATTTAGAAAATGAAAACCTGCGTGATGATCCAGAAGGGGCAGGATGGATGGGAAATCATAGGCATGAATAATGTCATCAAACTTCCTCCCAAACTGGTAAGTGCTTGCGCATGCTGCTTCTATCCATGACTGGATAGGGTTTATGCACAAATTGAAATGATGAGGCAGATTGACTACACCATCATACTGATCATCAAGGCTTACCAGCTGATAATTCACTATATAAATCCCAAGCGGCTCCAAGTCATGAGGAAACTCTCTATGTGAAGATGATAATTGAGATTGATATTCTACTAACTACATCACATCTGTCTTTTCACAACACTGCTTCTCCATGTCTTCATTATTGATACCTTTATGTGGCTCTGCATGATATGACTCTGAATGATCATATAAGAGTTTTGAATGCTACTTTTCCATACTAGGATTTTCCTAGGTCTCCAGATCCATGCTTCCCTCTATGGAAGTATAATAGATTGGACTTCCATAAATTTCTAAATAGACACTCCCTTTGCTAGATATAGCATAGATAGGATTCTTAATAATATATCCACAAAAATCCCAATAGTCATCACCATGATCTATGTCAGATGTGATGGATTCCCCATTGCTGATATCAAGTTCTCTTTGCCTTCATTACTAATACTGATATATGGATTAGACTGATCATATGGATAAACTGCATGCTCCTTTTTCATATCAAAGTTTCCCAAGGCCACATGGTCCATGCTGTCTCCTTTAGATATGCCATAGACAGAAAAATCAACAAAACCATCAAAAGTTTCTGGTTCATTATTTTCCTCTTTATTCATGTCATAGACTGGATTTTCCATGAATGTCCAGGACTCCTCATCAACATCTTTGTCGGAGATAAGGGAGTCTTCGTCACCTGTATCATGCTCCAAGTTATACTTTTCCTCATTTTCATACTCATCTTCTTCAGAGAAAAGGTCACAGGGCAGTAAACCTTCCATACTGTCATCATTATATCAAGAACATGTAGGAGTCCCATCATGTACATTATAGTTTTCATCATAAGTTTCACTATAAGATTCTGCAAGGGTTTCATCCTTAGGCTTGTACTATTTAGATAGTGACAAAGGGTAGGCCTAGCCTACCATGTATACATGATCATGATCACTTGAAGTTGTTTCCTGACTATTGAACTCAAGAAGTCCATGTTCCATGACTTGATTTGCAACATAACAAGTGCTTTCTTGGTGGAATTGTTCACAGGGTCTACACCATGGAATTACTTCTTCTACCATGTTAGCTAAGTCTAACTGGTTTGGAATCCTAGGCTCTTGCTGAGGAAATTTATTTTGATACATCTGATTCTTCTTGGGCTGAAAGTTCCTAGGTCCATTATTTCTTTCCATTGTGATCAATCTATTATTCATGTGATTCAAGTGTGTAGAATGATTGGCCATTAGTTGGTTTTGACTAGTAACCAAGTTTTTTATCATGTCTGTCACCTTTTCCATGGGATCTTTAGAAGTTCCCTTTTCTTTTGATTCAATGACTTTACCCTTGGTCTCTTTGTTGCAGGAATTGTTTCCCCTAGTGTGACCTCGAATGTTGGACTTTCCTAAAGATTACATATTCTCTTCTATTTTCTCAGCCAATTCCTGGGTAGTTTTCAGATCGGTCGGTTCTTTATCTCTCAACTGGTACCTCAAGTCATCGGTGAAGGCTTCAATGTAGGATATGGGGATAGATGAATTTTTTGGCTTGATGTCTCTAGGAAGGTACACAACCACACGCATAAATTTAGTGTTAAATTCATCCATGGTTTCATTCTTTATCTTCTTTATGCTATAAAGGGCAACAAGCAGGTGTCTTGGTTCCTTCTTTTCTCCCCATTTCTTCCTAAAACCATCTTGGAATTCACTGAGAGTTTTATATGAATCATCATCTAGGTCTAGGTACCATTATTCAGCATCATCTTCTAAGTATAAAGTAAAGAGCTTCATTTTGACAACGTCATGGTCATGGGCAGGATCATTGCAGTAACTGAAGAGATGCTTTTCAAACATTCAAAGGTGAGACTTACCAGTGATGCCATTATTGCCTTGAAATATGGGGAGATTCTTGATAGCATCTTTTGGAATGGCATGGGGAGCACCTACTATCTGAGAAAAGTCAAGGGGTTTGAATAATTCTGTCATTTCTTGAGATTGGTGAACTGATCTCTACAAATATATGATGGATATATGAGAGGGATTGGTCTCCTAAATTTTCAAGGTTTCTACGAGAAGTCTGCCTATTCAATCTTTCCCTAATAAACCTTTCGGGATCAAGTGGAGGATTGAATAACTGATGGCAGTTTCTTCGGGTAGAAATTATTGAAGGGATGTTAGACAGTGGAGTCACCAGATGGATCAAGTTTTAATTTTTATGTTTTTTAAAGACAAGATCAATAAAAAATTTCATCCTTTTAGTTGTTTAGAAAAAAGTTAAGCCAACTCATACTCGGGAATAAAAATATTTATCCTTGGAAATGGTGCCAAAAAGTGTTGCCGCCTTTCACACACCTAGGTTACGTGGCAGAAATATTCAAGCCACTCGGTGTGTCCTTGGGGGCAAGTATTGAGTCAAGGCTATCACCTTTTTCTTGACTCCTTCGTTCAGGCTAACTCCTAACGAAGCCAAGGGGGGTAGACCTAATTAAATTACTAAGTCTAATTACTTAGTGTGATGGTGTTATATTGATTAAGTTGTTTAGGAGTTTTTAAATTAACCAATGGAAACAAAATATAACAAGATGCAAGATTTAAAGCATATAAGCATAGTAATGACACTCAATATATATATAATTAAAAGAATTGATCAAAGTAAATCACCAGTGCCTTAAATGGAGTCAACATATAAAATAATGTGCTTGCATGCGCTTGAAAGAATGTTTTGCAAATGTCTCTTGGTATATTTTAAATTAATGTGGAATGTGAATGAATTAAACTAGACGAAAATGGGACTCTAGATATACCCGAGGGGTACTTGGAGTATGTCCAAAAGTGAACTTTCACGGCTACACGCAAGGTGTTTGTGGGATGGAACGGAGTCTCAGAGACTATTGTTCGTAACACACCCATCAGGGTGTGACAAATATTGGTGCCTCGAGGTCACTTTCCAGTTGTTCCCACTGCTTTGGGTATTTTGCCACTGTTTATAGTTCGTTCAAGGTGTTGGATTTTCTCCTGATGGTTTGTCAATTTGGGAGGTGAATACTAATTAATATAGTAACTCAAGTGCTTTTGATGTATCTTGAATTATCGGACGAACCGCATCCAAGTAGAGAGCATACACACTGGTCTTTGTTATTTTTAGTAAATTTTAAAAGAGGTGTTCTTATTAAAAAGAAAACCCTCCAGGAACCTCTTTCAGTCCAAGTGGACCTCAATCAGGGAATCAAGGAGGGGTTTATTTTATTATTATTATCAAAACAATTAATGAAAATTGAATCAGAGATACACAACACCGGTTTTCTAATTAGTCCTACCACGCATCTCTTTCCCCTTGCGGGTCAATCGGGAAGTCGTGGGGTAAGTAGTATGATTAATTTTGAATTGAAAAAATGGAATAATGAAAAATATTATCAAATTATATAATATTTCATTTCAATACTAAAATAGAACAGAAAAAAGGGAAAAATGCAAGAAAGTGAAATGGATGCGGATCCCCCCAAGGGGGGATGGTGAATAGTCTCAAAAGAGCCTATTTGAAAAGAGTTTTATTTTTATTAGTAGAAATTAAAATATAATAAAACTGAAATTAATCCACCTGGTCCTTATATGGAATTAGACCAAAGGTTTACAAATTGCAAAAAATCGAAATTTTGGGAAGACGGAGACCCCTTGGCGGGTTTCGAATGGTCCAAAAATTCATTCTAGACAGCACCTCCTCCTCTTTTCTGTTACAAATGATAAAAACCAGCAATTTTATGACATTTAAATATTCCCAAAATTACTTTGAAATTACTTTTGGATGAACAAACGTTTTACCCAAAAATTCTAAGTTAAAACTAGTTTTTAAAGAAGCGGAAAAGGAACCAAGGAAAGAAAGATTTCCTTGGGATATTGGCCTTCTTTTAGGACAGACAATATGAAGCACTTAAATTTCTGAATATAAATTTTTAGATTCTAAGAAAACAACCATGCATTCAGCAAGCTTTAGATCTACTTTCACAGCCTTGAAAAATGACAATTTTCCCTAAAACTAGATCTAGAATGCTTGTAAATTTTGTTTTAGGAATGAGATCTAGTTTATGAGCTTTAAGGCAGCAAGATATATGTAAAATAAACTCTGAAATTGATATATCTAAACAATTTTAAGGCTGCAAACAAGTAACTGGACTGATTTTAGAAAAAAATGAAGGAGGAAGAGGAAAGGAAGAGCATTTGTTGCTGGAAGCCTTGAAGATCAATCGTGGAGCTTTCTGGTGGAATGTCAAGGGAGTATTCCTTTGAATGGTTTTGGAGAAAGTGAAGAATCAAAATAGATCAGCATCCTCTCCAATCTAGGAACTTGCAACTGAATCCAAAGACTTGCCAAAATACTTGTGAGATCCGGTTAATACATACATAGAGATTTCAGAATAACATGCATATAAACTTATAAAACATGTTGAATCTAGATCTCTAAACTTGCATCAAAAAGGAAAGAAATGGCCAATAAAATTATTAACAAACTCCTTTCCTATCAATATTATAATAAACTTATTATCAATCTTAGTAATGAATCCATAAACAATCAACAAATTATGAACATAGATACAGGTTACCTTAGTAAAACATGGCAATGCTCATCCACACATACAATGAAATGACACCATCTTGCCTCCAAATCTTCACTTTATTCCAATAGAAAAATATATTACACAGTATTACAACAACAATAGCTCCTCAATCCAACTCTTACCAGGAGGCAACCATGCTTTATTTATACACAAAAATTGAAACCACGGCCCAGAGGGGGTGCAAATCCCGAGATAGACCACTGTAGCTAAAGTAGAGTCCATCAATGCCTGATATGAAGCTGAACTAAGATTCTACTGAGTCTAAATGTCAATTGTAGAGCTGATTTGACTGACACCTCAACCTGTTCACTAAAGCATCCACCAAAAATCATCCAGATGAGCCCACACGTGTGGAGGAGAGAGGGAGGGTGAAATTCCCCATAAAAGAAGTGGAAGTTCAACTCTGGATCCACCCAGATCACCTCCTTCAGTCAATAATTTGTCACATCCAGTCAGTCTGGTGCCAATGAGACTGATTTCAATCAAATCGGTTGAGAATCCACTGATCTAGGATTTTGGATTTGCTCCATTATTCATCAATTTATTAATTAAAATAATCAATAATTGATTTTTTGGGGCTTTCTGACCTGAGTGATGGAAAATCACTCAAAACTAGGAAATAGTGGGTCTATAGGATTACTAGGTGCTCTTAGTTTTAAAATGAGCACCTACATGACTGAATTTGACTTCCAAGCCCACTTTTATTACAAAACCAAATTTTCCAATTAAAGTATTAAAAAATAGCCTAAGTTTTGGAAAAATTAAATTTTAATAAAAAACACTCAAAAAATTAAAAAACTTAAAAAACCTAGGGGGACTTAGACATGTTCATATGACTCAACCATAATTCCTATCATGTTTATACATTGACACATAGACTCTAATAACCTCAATAGGCCTAAATTCCAAGCCGACCACCCCAACTTTGGTGGTATTAAGTGAAAAACTCAGAAATTATAAGTCGTTTATTCAACAACCAATAATAACCAAGTGAAAAAACACCATGGGTTGATCGGATTGACAAATAAAGTCTATGATACCGAGTCTTTTACAGATACTATTATGCCAGAAAATTTATTACAACTCCCCCAAGGGGGTATGAACATCTGATATAGTACACCAAGCACTTCCTAGAAGCACTTCCGAAGGTATTCTAATGTTTGAACAAAAAATCTTTGTCCGATTCACCAAGCTCACTTGATAAAAAACCACTAAGTACAACTTAGGTTGCAACAGAATGCAATAGGAGGAAGTCAAAGTTAACACTTTTGTAACTGAGCCTTACCCTCTTCTAGAATTCCACCCCAAATTTTCCATACTTTGGCACATTTCCAAGGTCATGCTAAAGGAACTCTTAGTGCTTTGACATACAGGCTTAGGAGTAAGCCTCTCCAGCAACACCAAATCTTCTCCTGCATACCTCTAGGTCATAAGTTATGGAAAGGTTTTGACCCTTTCCCTCATTTTTCACTGTTCTAGAAATTTAAAAGGGGATTTCTACATATGCCTTGGGTAGAAAACCTCAAGATTTAGCACAATTGCTAACACGGATTTAGATAAAATCAGGGAATTCTTATTTTTATAATTGGGAAAATTTTATCCATTTTGGATAAAATTTATTATAAACCAAAATGGGCTTTATATTCAATTTTTTTATGTCTTTTGGGCTAAGGTTTATATTTTTTATTAAATTTATATGCCCAAAGGTTTAAAGCCATATAAGGTTGCCTAAGGTTTTTATTTCATGTTTTATAAAAGTATTAACAAAAACCTTTATGGAAAAATATTGGTCGAAGGCCAACATCCAAGCACCAAGTCGTATGGGGGCCACATACTCACTATATCAACATGCACCAAACAATGTCCACTAACAAAATTCGAGCATCAAACTCCCAAGAAGTTCTATATCACATTGCTCGTTGATATTATATGAAACTGCGCGTGCATATAAATAGGTTGAAATAGTTTTGTTTGGTACTTGTGGGATAAAGGTTTTCAAAGAGGAGTCTGATTGGATCCCACCTCTAGTGCTGATATTAATCCTCTTTGCTTGATGTATGAGACAAAAACCATTTTTTTGGCTAATGGAAGAGACAGGCCTATGATTTTCTCTTGAATTCCTTTCCTCTTGTTTTCTTGCCGGACAAGGTGTCAACTGAGGTCAAAAATATGCTCAGAAAATTGTTGCGGTATAAAAACCTGAAATCAACCTTACCAACCCATCCAGGAATAGTGCTCATTCTCTGGAGGCACGTATGTTCCTATAGCTTTTGGATTCTTATGGAAATTCGAAATTTTTTTAATGATGATAACATTTTTGAGTTAGCACTTCACATTGTCCATTGACAACATGTTACTGAGCTCTATTGTGCAGTTGGTATAGGTCATAAGATACCAGATGTTGCGAAAAAATTGATCAGTAGAGGAATGCAACTTGAGGCTATAGAATTTGTCTATGCATTTAGACTCTTCAAAAACATGTGGCTCAGTTAGAGGAAGGAAATGCATATAGGAGAAGATATGCCAAAGTAAGTAAAGGCAACGACGTTAAGGAAATATTAGCATATGCCAGTAAGTCTCAGAATAAACGATTTCATGAGGCCTGGGATATCAATAGTATCATCTTTCGAATGAAAATTTTCAAGTCATCAATTGCATATTTCAATAAAATCAATATTTTTTGTGAACAAAAATTCACAGAAGGAGGAGGAAGAGGTCGTGGATGTGGTCAACTTAGTGGCATGCATTCTTTAAATAGTTTTGTATGTTTATACTTCTGCAGAAGAAAAGTGCATCCATGGTGTAGATTGAGTCCAGGTGTTATCCTACGGGCGAGAACTATTCTGATGGACAAATTAAGGAGAAATTAACATATAAGCAGCTTAGCGGAATTGGGTATGCCCATTAAAGTTTAACGGTGGGGATCTGAAGATGGTGGAGATCCATGGAGGTGGTGAATTCCACTACAACAACAAGTGAGGAGAAACAAACTCTCAAAATATGCAGAATTTAGATGCTCATGATGAATTCCAAACCACATGTCCATGCAACATGATTTGACAATTATGCTATGGGAATGTCCTATCTGGCCAATATTTTAAAAATCCATGGAATTTTTATGTTTCCAGTAGGGTATTTTTTAAGGATTCTAACAATATACTTAAGTATAGTATTCTAGGATATTGTTTTGTATTGGAAAAAACATGTTTATATATAGGTAGGTGAATATTAAATATGATACATAAAATTAACACTGAAATGTGTAAATTTTGGCAAATATTAAGATAAAAAACATATTCTATGTAAATATAGGTGATATTAGAGAGTAAAAATGACCAAATAGCGAATTTATTTTTTGAAAAAAACCAAAAAAAATAGCCAATTGGCAAAATTTATCCCCTATAAATTACCTTGGTTGTTGATAGGTCAAGACACATGTTGGAGCAACATTGTTTTCCAAGTAGATATGTGATCGGGATTTATTTCGTTGGGTAAATGTGAAGGAAATTTAACATAGCATGCCTTTAGTGAAATTTGATTCTGTTGGATGAAAAAAATTCCAAAAGTATTCATGGTTAAAATTATTCAAGAACAACATAGTCATTAAATTGAGGATTCAAATGATTAGATATTTATTTTATGGAAAGGTTTGTGTATAAATGACTTGCGAGGGAGAGTGTGTCGTTAAATTTTTCTTGTGATTGGAATTAATGGGTAAAGGTCTTGTGGGTGATATGGATAGTAGAGAAGTAGTTTAATATGATCCAAAGGTAGTGACCAGCTTCAAGAAAATCCTCACAAACAAAGCATCAAATGTCCTCTATAATAGTTGGACAATCTTTTTATGAAATGAATGTTCTAGTCACTTCCTTTAGAGAAATGTTTCTGCTATACCGAGGTGAATTTTAAGAAACCTATAGAGGTTTTTCCTCATCACACGACCATATATAAGAACATATCTCATTTTTTACACAGGTGTCACGGTTCAAGAGAATAAAATTGATCTTCACAGGACAATTTTCATGAAATTCAAAATATTATATGAGTCATCCAATTAAATTACATATTTCAAATAGCTAGAGTGGAATCTAGAAAACTTAATACATTGGTTTTGTTGGGGACATATGGAATTACAATAACCTCTCTCATATTTGACATAGCCATCAACAATTGAGATATCCAGGCGGTGCTCTGAATCCTATTTTTCAGCAATCTGTCTCCTGAAAGAGGTGAAATCATGAGGATTAGGGGGAAGCTAAAAAAAAAAAGTGTTTTCAGTGAAGAACGTATCATTCACCTCTCTTGTTAAAGAAAAATTTAAGGTTGAGTCAGCATGATACCATTGGGGGTGCTTTGAAACATCATTTTCAGCCAACAAGGCTGAGTCCTAGATTCCATATTTGTTGTTTTGATCAAGAACATGCATCATCACATACTTTCCCAATTTGTTTGTGATCATCGAAAATATGCTACCTTGAGGATTTGTAAGGACTTTGATTCCCATGCTGTAACTTAATTTGGCTCTATTTTGAGGTTGGCCTTGGGAGCCCATGACACTATAAATATAACCTCAATACAGGAAGAAACAATTGGAACTTTCATTCAGAAGTCTTGCGTGCTTTGTTTTTGTAGCTCTGTCATTTTCTTGGAAGTATTAATTAAGAGTATTTTCTAAGTTTTCTGAGATTCATCAAGTTGTTCCATGTTTATTTGTGTTTTCATGTATTTCAAATTTCCATGTATGTGCATTGCCACCAATACATTTATTGATTGTATGTAAGGAAATCACCCTTTTTAGATGCTCCTTATATCGGAAATTGTATTTTTTATGTGTGTATAATGACTGAGATGGAATTCATCCATGGTGTTAACAAAAAAATTCTTAACTTGCTCTATACATCCTACACTACAAACAGACATCCATTTCCTAACCCATTTTTCCTCCACACCCATGTTTAACCTATGCTTTTCTCTCAAATGCTAAAAAATAATTTAAAAAAAGGCTTTAAAACCCATAAAAAGAGATAAAATAGCTCACAAAGGGCAAAAGACCCAAAAAAGGGCCTAACAACCCTAAAAGGGCCTAAAAACCTAAAAAGGAGCTAAAATAGGAGAAAAAGGCTTAAAACCCTAGGTAGGGCCCAAAACCCTAACCAAGGGCTTAAAACCCTGAAATGAGAGAAAAAAACTATAAATAGAGGGGTGGAGGTCCCCATCACACATGAATTGTTTACCTTGTCATTATTATACTCACATAAGTCCTTAAGAGACCATCACTCTGAAGCTACTCATCCAATACACTCCATTTTCCCCATTAGCTCCCCCTCTTGTGTGTTGAGTCAACCTCCACACCACCCAAGCCTGGGGAGAGGCAGTGTTGCTTTTGAGTTTGGGCATGGTGGCCCCCTTTTCAAATAGATCTGAGGTATAATAGTCTCATCACTTATTTTAGTTTGTAATTTACAGATGTATATTTATTTTTGCTTCTAACATTTTTCTTGTAGCTCCTTTTCTCATTGCAGACTTTATCCTTCCATCCCTTTGATGTAAGGAAGGTGCATTAGCACGTGGCTAGGGTTTCTACCCAGCCACAGTTTGGCGACCACACTAGGTTGATCACTCAGGATCCCTAGTTTTCTAATAGTTTTTGCAGGTTTTTAATTGTTGTTTAGTAGTTTCTTGCAAGTTTTATTTCATTCCTGTTCATGATCGAGCCCTCATGACGCTGATCCGAGTACCAGTTACTGTCGACCATTCCTAGCTTCATCTTTTATTTAATTTTTTAGTTTCAAGGCCAAGTTTCCTATTTTGGGCTGAACAGAGTGACCCAGTCACCTATTCAGCCCTGAACAGAGTGACCTAGTCACCTATTCGGCCCTAAAAGGAGTGACCTTCCCCTCTTGGTGTTGAAATATTGTAACTTCAAAGAATATTCTATATGTATCTTTTGTGGTCCACGATGGTCCTACCAGGAGAACCACTTGTATTATCTTGTACCCCAATGCTTCTAATCAGAAGAACTAATAAGAGTCATGAGGTTGTCCCCTCTATTTGTAAAGGTGGGTCATTAGCACCCTAGTGTGGTTACTTGAGCCTACATGTCGGATGAGTTAATTCAAGTGAAAGAATGAATATAAATATAGGTGTGGTGCTCCTCATTTGAGACACACACTCTCACTTGTGTAGCGCATTAGTGGAGAAGAGAAGTAGCTGGAGAAGGAGGGGGATCAGGCTTTGATCTCCTTGTTGGTTTTATCTTTTATCTTTTGGGGCATCTATATTGAGGAAGCTTTTGCTGTGTTTTTCCCTTTATCATTTTCCCAGGATAAATCTTTGTGTTCTCCTTTTGTATGGTTGTGCTTGTCTATCTTTTAGTGATCCTGTTTATATGCTTTTGTTATGAAATGCTAATGATCTAGCTTAGCATATGAAAATTTAACATGGGATCAGAGCCACCTTGAAAGAAGACATTGTGGAGCTAAAGAATCTATGGCTTCTTATTTTTTGGGTCTCTATACATGATCGATCAGCAAAAGAAGGCTAGACTGACTCTCCGTTGAAGGGCACATCTTTCTGTCGAAGCAGAATTTGATTCCGAGCATTTTCAGTTTTTGTGCGGAAAATTAGGGATTTCTACAGAAGAAGAATTTTTTAGTGAGCCTAGCATAGGATTGGTATCCTCATCAAAATATAAGTTTAGAGACCTGGATCAAGAAATTTGGTTGGGTGAAACTCTGGGAAAGTCAAACCCTAGTTTGACCCCGATATGGAAAAACCCTAAATACTAAAACTACTAAGTTTTGGTAAATTCGCTATATCCTGAGATTGGCGAAGGCTCAGGAGTTGAAAATTGTAGTGACCGAATATGAAATCCTGATTTACACTGTATCCAAAATTTAGCCTCTGATTCGCTATATTCTGGGAGATATGATCCCTCCAAGTTAGGGTTCCAGCCTCTTCCAGAATTCATCCCTAAACAGCACACCCGGGGAGAATTATAGTAGCGTGGGCTACAGAGCTCCAAATGGAATTCCTGAAGATGTTACAAAAATATCATGGAATCTTATTTCTTTGGTCTGAATTTTTGAACCTGAAGATGAACCAGTGACATGTGGCATGTCGTACAACTTCACTGTTCTGAACAGTCCTGTAATAGGTCACCTTGGGAAAATGATACTAAATCCCAATTGGTGAAACAAATTCTGATGAAACCTATGGTTTTGGATCAAGGACATGTGACGTTACCTTATTTAGAAATTTTAGACATAGAGGAGAAGTAATTGTGGAGATATGATAGAAATAGTAAGAGGCATTTCTGCAGAAGAAATTGGAAAATTAGGGCTTCCTGTTCCGGGAGCTTCCCTCCACTGTTTTCAAAAAAGGATTACATTAGAAAGCTCCATTCAAAGAGATATATATTTATATCCAATAAAATTTTAAATATTTGAAGTTTAGAAAATTAGGGTTTCTCTGACAAACCCTAGATGAGCCAGCTCCGGAAGCAGGACGGACACCTCAAATCGGTAAGATCTAATCTTTTGCTATTTGCATTTGAGGTTCTCATTTGAAAGTGATCTATCACATTAGCTTGATGATAAGCTTGGTGAAGTTGAAAAATTATAAGAATGGAATTATTTGATCTCTCTGAAGAAAATGAATTGGACACCTACATGAGTAGAGAGGTTCCAGTTCTAGAGGGAGATGAGCCTCAAAGCCTTACACAAGAAGAACTTGATTAAGGCCAAGAAGATCATTGTTGATTCAATCACGGATCAAATTGTACCACAAGTGTCTTCCCTAAAGACACCAAAGATGTTTGATTCCTTGATCAAGCTATTTGATGATAAGAACATAATTCAGAAGATGGATTTGAGAAATCAGTTGAAGAATGTGAAGATCCAGAAAGCATAACATCTTGAAGCGGTAGAAGAAGAAGTAGAGAATGGCCTCCCATGATCATGGGATTCATTCATGTGAGGAATGTGTGGCAAAAGGAAGTGATTACTTTCAGTTGACTCTAGGAAGAAGAAGAAGCTCGTCTCATAAGAAGAGAAGAAGAAATATGGGAGCAAATTCAATATCAAGCTCTCACCATTCAAAGAAGATCCCTCAACCGATGAGGAATATGAAGAACTCAATTCTTGACGAACCTCTTATCCATCTTATCATTTGGATAAGAAATGATGATTTCATGGATGAAGAAGATGATGAAGCAGAATGATCAAGAAGGAGTCTACCCATGAAACAAACAAAAGATAAGTATTCAATTGTCATTTAATGATATTGTTTTGTTATGCATTTGATTATATTTAGTTGATGTGTTGTTTGCATGCATGTGATGGGTAACTAGCTGATGGTTCTATACAAATATCCATTGTTACTTATCTAGAATGAAACCTATTTGGATTAGTGCACAATATCAATGATGTCATGGTAGAGATGGAAGACATATAGAAAGTTTCTGTGAGATATGGATGAATGTTGTATTGGCTAAATAGTTGCATGATGCATAATAATTTGTCGTTATACATATGTAGTTCTAACCATGCAACTGGTGCATTTGAATTGTAGGAAAGGTCCTGTACAACCTCCTAAAAGAAAAGAAGGATGAGACGTGTTCCGAAGAACAAGTGATGACAATTCAATAAACATGAATCTGAAGCTCCCAGGGTCAGAGACACCATGATGAAAGAAAGAGCTTCAAAGAGCGGTAGATCCACCTCGAAGGATGAAGACCACCATGGGTATGAGAGATAACTCAAGATGAATAAAAAAAATGCTATGAAAGAAGCTATGATCAAAGAATAATAGTTGATTATGGGGAATGATGTATATGATATTTTGTCTAGACATAAAGGGAAGTACGCAGTATCTTCCATATGGATCTGCAAGAACAAGTGTACAAAGCAAGAATCATGATTTGCCTCGGAAAGAATAGACTATGACATGACATACTCTATTGACTAGTATATATCAAGCATATAATCACCTATACAGAATGGAAGAAGCAAGATAATATTCCACTGCAGGGGGAGTGACTACAGAAGATATATGAGTTCGACACGGTATGACATGATGGACAGCTTCTGGATGGATCGAGACTTTACCAAGAGTAAAGTGGTGTTGTAATCTCACAGATCACATAAGGTTACCAATAATACATACTAAAACATAACCATAAATAAGAGACAAGAGACAAGAACAGATAGAAAAAAAATTATATCAATGTAGTGAGTTCATACAAGGCATAGAACTAAACTGAGTTCTTGCTTGGCTCAACAGCCTAATATATACCAGTTACAAACAGTTACAAAAAATAACTACCTGTCGGTTCGGTGAACCGACACGACTGTTAGTTAAGTCGACTAATCTTTTAGTTTAGTCGGTCGACCGATTTATTCGGCTGATTGACTAGTCGGCCCATCGACTTAGTCGGCTGACTAAGTCGGTCTTCATTCAAATCGACTTATGTCGACTTGCTCCTTCTACATCTCCCCCATGAACAAAACGTTTCTTGGTCCCGAAGAAACAGGGAGGTACAAAAATGAATTCTTGCGGATGCAGTCAGACTTGCTCATGCTGGGGACTGTGCTGCTGGATGGTCGGTCTCCTTTGGACACAGACTTCGACGATAGCTGGAGCTGTGATGGCCAGATGATGCTGAAAGTCGGTCCAACTCTGTAATTCCTTCTGGATATCGATCGTTAAGGTTGTAAGACTTGAAAGGATCGACATCTTTTCAGACATGGTCATTTCTATTATGTTTTCCATGTTGGGACCCAACAGTTGGTTTTGTTCTTCTGCAGCAGTGATGAGTTGTTTCATCTGAGGACAGATGATGTCGAATCGCTCTAAATTGGGAAGGGCCTGTTGAACCCACTGATGTGCCTCTCGTTCCAGCTTCTGCAGTTTGTTGGTCTCCATCACAATTTGTTCTTCAATGGTCTACCTCAATTCTGCTTCTGTCGACTTCCGACCTTCCAATGCCGGAATGCCCTGCCTTGTCTTCCTGGTCTGCTGATAGACTTGCCCATAGTGAGTAGGCCAGTCTCGTAATACTTCCTCAGTGACCATTGATTCTTCCATATGATCCTGGAGAACTTTGTAAGCTTCCGAGAATGTAGTGTGTTGGGCCGGGAGCAGTCGAACAGTCTCCTCCTTTTGTCCTTCTTTAGTCTCGTGCAGTCGGGTCTGGACGGTCGATACCATTGTCTCGAAGAGCTGATATGCTCTTTCAAGTGGTTGATCTGTGTCGACGTCGATAGGTCCTGGTATCACGGTATGGACTAGAGCTCTGCATCGGCCGAGAAACTCGACTTCTTCTGCATTTTTGGCGACCAGCTCTTTAGTTTTATGATCTGTCCTTTTCTTGGACTCTTTGGCCACTGTTTTCAGGAGTTGGCCGACCTTTGTGTCATCCAAGGAACTTGCATCCCTTAGGGTAATGCGAAGGTCTAATGGTCTATGCTACTCTTTCTTTTTCTGCTATTTGTCTGGCTGTTGTTCTTGCTCTTGGGTACCTGCAGTAGTGGAAGTTGGGTCTGTGGTTGGTGGATTGGAGGTCGAGGGTTGTTCTGGTTGGTTAGGTGGTATAGAAGATGGATGTGTTTCTTTTTGAGGAGGGGGTATGGGGGACGGGGGTTTTTCTATTTGAGAAGGTGGGATGTTGGCTTCTGGTTGTGAAGATAACGGTGGTTGTGATGGGTTTGGCTGTAATTCTGGTGGTGGGGATTTCGATAGTGGAGGTGGTGGGGAAGAAGGTTGGGATGATGGTGGTGTTGGGGAGGGAGTGGGGGTATGGACAGGGGTTGCGAGAGTGGCTTGAATATGTTCAAGACTGCCGTTGGAAGAGATTTCTACTTTGGACGGTGACGTGGGTGGTTCGTTCTGTGTCTCGGGATCGACCTGCTCGGTGACAGATTGACTGTGTCCTATGATGTCGCCCTCTTCATTGATCCTGGTAAATGTTGTCATTTCCTGGGCATAAATATATTTGTGTATTTTGAGAGGAGCCGTTGTCTTTATTTTCTGGGCCGACTTAAATAGTGAAGGCAGTGTCACAAAGAAAGATTTAAGCTCAGCGTCCTGGCTGACCCTGGCTCTAAGTGCCTCCGGGATTGCGTGTTCATATTCTTCACTGGGGCTTCCCAACCGTTCTGTTGGTGCTTGTTCTTCAACTACGGGCGTTGGAGATGGGCGTGGGGGGGTTGACACAAGGTCGACGACATTTTCAGGCATCATTTGTGTTTTGGCTTTCTTGGGTCGACCCTCCAGAGCTCCTGCTTCCAGATACCGTTGAAACTGAACTTCAACGGATACTTTATTGGCATGGGCATCCTCGACAATGTCGACGGCCGCGGCTGCTAGTTCCTCCTCATCGTTGGAGGAGTCAGCCAGAATAAGCTTACGCTTACCCCTCCCTTGTTGTTGTTTTTGGGTTTTGATTTTCTTCCGCGCGACAACTATCTCCTTAGCCAGCTTCTTGATGATGCTTCGGGATAAAGCATATTCCGGGTCGTCGGCTTCGACTTCACCTGTCAGTTCTTGAGTGGGGTCAACGATTGCTGGAGCCAAAGGAGTTGTCTATTGCTGTGCTTCAACTGTTGGTTGTTGTTGTTCTGTCGGCTGAGGGTCAACTAATTTTACAGTCGGGGGTTTAACAGTGATGTGTACCCGACTAGTGGGCACTGTCGGGGTATCCTTCGACACAAATGTGCTGATGTATAGATTAAGTTCGTAGTCCTCCTCCTTCTCCTGGTCGGTAAGCGGCTCGATGATGGAGAAGTTGACCTGTTTGGCAGCCTCTGGGATGGGTATCTTTGTCTGCGCTTATCTGGCCAACTCTCGGAAAATATGCTCGACCGTTGGATAGTAGTCGAGGTCTTGTGGTTTGGGGTCTTGACCGCGCATATACCATACTGAGGTATGGTCCAGTTCCAATTGGATGTGAGACTTAGCAGGGAGGTTTCGTCAGATGTTCTGGGGCACCCTCCACCTCGTCGTGTGGACCTTCAGTTGCTGGAACCATTTTTCTAGGAAGACTTTTCCCTGGGCCAGCTCATGTAGGGTGCCTTTTTGTGAAAAGGGCTTAAATCTATGCATTTGGAACCTGGTCGACTCCCGGAAGACTGGACTGCTTTCGGGACAAATGTGATACATAACAATCCAGATAATGAGAGAGGGGAACTTGATCATACCTCCCGTCTCCTAGTAGCGTTCACATATGGTTTTGATCATGTCCACAACATAATCTCCCCATCGGTAGATACGTCCGTCGGTCGCGATTGTGTCGACCGCTTCCAACATCTCCAGCTTAAGGTCGCTGCCCAGTCCTGCCAAGGTAAGGGTGATTGCTATAATTTTAGCCACGATTTGTGGCATTCTTGTCGCAATATGGCCGATCATCAGCCCTTTGGAATTTTTTCCCGATGGTGAGCCTGTAAGTTCTTGGACTAACCCATCTTTGATGCCAATAGGTACAGGGCTGCCTTGGTTGGACAGACCCGTAAGTTTGGAGATAACATCCCTGGTGATATCAATCGGCTAGTCGAAGTAAAACCGGTCGTTATGGTACCGACTGATAATGAATTTAACAATGGCTTCCTTCATCCCACCGAAGCTTGCCATCAGTGGTGCATTAGGATAGTTGAAAATGTCGCTCTTCTGAATTTTTTCAGCGGCCTAGGTCATTCAGTTGTCGACAAAGGCCCACTCTTGGATCTCTTGCCATAGTTTCTGAAATGGGCCCTCCTGGACCTTTGTGTTTTTTATGTTCTTGAGTCTATTGAGCAAGGGGGTGTCCTCAGCTTGTAACTCCTTTTCCTTGGCTGCAGCTCTGGTTAGTTTGGGTGCCATTGTGTTGGACTAGTCAGAGTTTTGACAGGGTTCAGGTGCTTTGGTCGACTGAGATTGTAGGTGCTCTGATGGAAATGGGTGTGGTGAATGAACCTTCGAAGGTCCATTATTTATAGGCATGGATGGGGTTGAGTGTCGAAATGGGTGTATTAATGGCGGACTTGACAGTCCAACTGCAATACTCGAGTGCGACTTAATGGAGGATTTGTTTCAGTGCTCGAGGCCATCAATGCATGATGGGACTTTCGAAGTCGATGGTCGATGTCGTGGGTGAAAACGGCCAGCCTGACTGGTCGATGGTAGTGATGTCGGTGGTCGAGGTAGTGAGTTGCTGTCATGGCTTATTGTCGGATGTATTCTTTTGTTTTTGGAATTTTTCTGTCTTTTTTTTTTTTCAGTTTGTGTACCGTTTGAGTCGAGCTCCATTAACGAGCTTCCGGAATACTAGGCCCTGTAATGTTTTCAGTCAGACTGAACCGTTGGTATGTATTTCTTTGACAACGTAAGGTCCCATCCATTCTGTGTGTAATTTCTTGGGTTTTCCCTTGACTCGACTATTATAAAGTAAAGAAAGGTCACCGACTGAGAGGTTTTTGTTTTTGATATTACAGTCGTGCCAAGCTTTCTGTTGTTGTTTGTGAATTTCTTGATGTTGAATAGCCATGATTCTATGTTCTTCTAGCTTACTGAGTTGAAATAGTCGGTCCTTTCTTTCCTGTTCGACATCGACATGAAGTATTTATGCAATAATAGGTGTCTGCTGTTGGAAATGTAGGGGGACGACTGCTTCCTTCCCGTAGACTAGTCGAAAGGGTGTTTGATCGGTCGACCGCTTATATGCTGTCCTATATGCCCAGAGAACCGCAGGGATTTTCTCATCCCAGTCGTCTTTGTCGGTGCTGCATATTTTGGTTATCCCTTTGGTTAGTGTTTTGTTAAAAGCTTCAATGGCACCCTTCGACTGAGGATAATATGCAGTGCTTCGTCGGTGGTCGATGTGAAACTGGTCGGTCAATTTTTTGATGGTTTTGTTGATAAAGTGTGATCCTTGGTTGCTGATCAATGTGAGTGGGCATCCAAATCGGGTGATAATGTTTTTGTAGAAAAACTTAGCAGCTACCTCACTTGAACATGTATCGACAGGTTCCGCTTCTGCCCATTTTGTGACATATTCCACTGCCGTGATAATATATCTGGCACCTGATCGTTTGGCTGGGATAGGAAAAGGTCCTATGAAGTCTATAGCCCAAAGTTCAAATGTGAGACTAGGGTTTACAGACATCAAGGGCATTTCTGTGCTCGGTAGAGGTTGATCAAGTCGTTGACATCTATCACATTGACTAACAAAGTTTTTTCAATCCTTGTGGATGGTCGGCCACCATAAGCCTGACTGTTGGATTTTTCTGGCAGTTGTATCTGCTTGAAAATGTCCTCCTGCAGGTCCATAGTGTGCTTCATGCATGATTTGTTCTATCTCATGGTTGAGTACACAACATCTTAAAATGTTGTCTAACCCCATTTTGTACAAAAATCCATTGATGAGGCTGTAGGGTGTAGCCTTCATAGCTAAGATTTGTTTATTCTTGGTGTTCATACCTTCGGGTGCCTGACCTATCTCTAAGAACTGAGCAATTTCTTCTAGTTCTTCGGGTACTGCTTCTATGCGAAATATATGTGCATCTGGCAAATCATCGTCGATTCCAATTGGTTCCTCCCCTGTGTCGATACGTGATAGGTGGTCGGGGCCGAAATTTAGCTTGCCTGGTCGGACCACTACTTCAAACTCAAATTCTTGAAAAAGAAGTAACCATCGACAGATTATTCCATGATGAAGGGGTTTATTAACAAGGTACTTCAAATCTTGATGATCGGTATAAAATATAAAAGCATTGGCCAATAGGTAATGTCGATACTTCTGGAGAGAAAAGACCATACCTAGGGCTTCTCGTTCAGTGGTCGAGTAGTTCCTTTCAGCTTTATTTAGTTTTTGACTGCTGTATATGATAGGGTAATCCATCCCATCATCCCCTGATTGAGTAAGGATGGCTCCAATTGCAATGCCTGATGCATCAATATGTACATGAAATTTAGTCGACCAGTTTGGAAATTTAAGTATGGGTGCTTCGACCAGTTTTTGTTTCAATTTGTCGAAGGATATTTGGAACTCCTCCGTCCATATAAACTCCTGATCGTCTTTGAGCAGTTCCTCCAAAGGGTAAGTCATATCTGAATAATGTCTGATGAATTTCCTGTAGTATCCTATATGGCCCAATAACACCCGAACCTGTTTAGGGTTTATTGGGGGTTTTAGGTCGAGGATGATTTTTATTTTGGCAAAGTCGACCTTTATACCATCTTTGCAGACAATATGCCCTAAGAGTATGCCAATGGGAGTCATAAAAGTACATTTCTTAATATTTAAGGAGAGTTGTATCTGTCGACATCTCTCCAGCATAAGTCGGAGCCATGTGTAGTGATCCTTTAGGGTGGAATATATGGTCGAGTCATCGAAGTATACTGCCATGGTCATATAGATATACTCTTGGAATTTTTTGACCACAATTCATGAGAATACTGCAGGTGCATTCTTCAACCCAAAAGGCATAACTCTGTATGCAAAGGACCCAAATTCACATACAAATGTTGTCTTCTTTTGATCCTCTTTGGCTATGGGTACTTGATTATATCCAGAAAATCCATCTGTAAAAGAATAACATTCATGGCCTGGAACTTCATTTAGGATTTCATCAACGTAGGGGGTGGGGAATGGATCTGTGAGTGTGACTTTGTTGAGATCCCTAAAGTCGACACAAATTCTTAACCTGGTCGGGTCATGTTTCTTTCGTTGTACGACCATGGGACTTTCCCATTCCGACTGGTCAATGGGGTAAATAATTCTTGCTGCTAACATGTTGTCTATTTCCTTCTTAACTATCTCCTTATACTTATGAGCTAGTTTGTAAGGTCATTTCTTGACAGGTCGGACATCAGGTTTAGTATCTATTTTCATTTCTCCCATTTCTTGTACTAACCCTTTTAAGTCTTTGTAATCCCTTGCAAAGACATCTTGGAATTCTTTCAGTAAGTTGATGATTTCGGTGGTTTGGTGTTCGTTCCAGTAGTCTCCAATCTTAGCTAGTTTTGGATGGTCGTCGTTTGAAATGTAGACCTCCTTAGTTTTCACTTTGGCATCCAGCCACTCTGGTGCTTTAGCTTCATTGATCAGCCAACTTCCTTCTTTAAACTGTGAGAATGTCGCCGAAAATTCGGCTGCAGTCACTTTGTCTAGGTCTGGTTTGTCGGTGGTCTTGACTTTCAGGATTGAGTAGATCGGTTTTGTTGCTTTAATGTGGTCGGTCTTCCACCTAAAGCTCTTACCTTCTGTGTGTTCATTTTCCAAGTGTAATCGTGTCGACTGTGATTTTGATTCATCTTGTATCTTGTTACAATCCTTGATTTGTCAATGGTCGTGGTTGAATTGTTTATCTATCGGTTGAAGAAACTTTTTGATTCGGTGTACTGTCTCAGCCAATTTTTCGTTTTGAGGTATGAACTGGAAGTCCTTAATAAAATTTGCTTTAAGTTCAGGCCAAAAGAAGGTTTCTCCTCTAGCCTCCTCCATTTTATACCATTTAGTAGGCAAGTCGGCTAGGGTTGAAGGGAACAAATGTGGCCAGGCTCGCTCATCTTTGTGTCCAAGTCATCTCCACTCCTTTTCACAAAGCTTGATGTGTTCTTCTGGGTCTTGGCCTTGGACAAAGATAGGGATTTGAGCTTCCTGAGTTAGCTTTTTTCCACCAAATCGTTCGACAAAGAAATTTGAAGCAGTTGTCCAGGTCTACAATTTTGTCTGATGGGTGTTCCACCATCTAGCTGCTTGACCTGTAAATGTGTCCACTAAGCTTTGAAGTCTTCCATGTTCTCCAATATTTTTAGATACTTGTTCAAGGTGCATTATTGGGGATTCTCATTCCTTATACCTGGGCAGTTGGGTATTATGTAAGTTGGTCGGTTGTAATGTAGGTCGTTCCAGGATGTTGTTTTCAAAGACTTTGGGGATAATCGATACAGTGAAGCACTGTCGGGTGGGGTTTTTCTGTACCTTTTGTATAGTCCAGTACCCTCTTGCTTGTGTTTCATAATTTTCCATCTCCCAGTCATATAATTCAGCATTTGAATTGTAACCAATTGAGTCTTGGTTACCTAAGTGAAGTTCCCCATAAATGTTTGGCTCGGTATAGTCCGTATTATTATGAATCTGGTAAAGCTGTCGGACATCGACTTCCTCATCAATCGGTTTGGTCCAAGGTGCTCCTTGAGAAGGATTAATGGGTACGATGAATTTTTGACCATTTCCTTTTAACTTAATTCGTTCTTTGTCTAGGGATATGGAGGCTTTCATCTTTCATCCCCAAGGTTGACCAACTAGTGCGGGGAAGGAGCTAGATCCTTCTTTTGGGTCGATGATTTCAAAATCAACCTTAGTTGAGATTCATTTGATGGTCATGTCAACATCTTTCCAAAACCCAATGGGTTCAATAAGGCCTTAGTCGGCGAGTTTTAGGTAAATGCCTGACTCATAGAGTCGAGGTCGGCCCATCTTTTCCCATGTATCTCTGGTCATGATATTTACCTGAGACCCGAAATTGAGCACCACTTGTCGGACGTGATAACCTTCGATTTCTAGGTCGACAAGTGGGTCGACATCGTTTTTGTCTTTTTTATTAAGGGTACAAATGTTCTTAGTTTGTTTTCCACAGTTAGTGCTTTTTATTTCGTGTAATAAATCAATAAACTGGGCTATGGATTTGTCGGTTTGGATGAGATGTGTTAATTGCTGTGTCGTGCTAAGTCGACTGGTAATAATATCTTCTTGCTGTTCAATGTCTTGAAATATGTGTGTGGCTTCTTGATAAGTTTGTTTTTCCTTCAGGGGATCCATATAACCATTTGTGTTTTTAATTTTACTAATTTGTGGGTTATCAGGGCCTGTTTTTGTGCCTTGACGAGTGACAATATGTAGATTTTTAGTGGTTAATATATCATGCTTTTGTACACAAGACAAGACATTAACATTCTTCTTATTATTGATTTTTTATAACATGGTAGGACAATCCTCCAGAGAGTGATCACCTACCCCACAATGAGTACAGAATTTAAGGTCAGTTATGTCCTTGTAAGGACAGTCTGCACATCTATGTCCTTCTTTATAGCAGATGAAGCACTAGCTAGATCGACGTGGTTGGATGTCGTGATTCCCGATGAATCGACCTCTTCCTCCAAACCCTTGTTGTTGATTGTCGTACAGGCGCTCATATCGTCGGCCTTCATGTCATTGCCTGTTCTAGTCATTGGTAGTATTTTGCTCATCGCTCTGTGCCACTGCATTCGTCTGGTAGACTGACTGATAGTTCTGTCTATTTTTCAGGTTTAGTTGACAGTCGGCCGTATTGTGACTTTTTGTCTCACAGATGGCGCACCAGGAAGCTTTTGCATTCTTCATGTTAAACGCACATTCCTTTGTAGAATGATCCCCGGTCTCCTGGCAAATTTCGCAAAAGACTTTAGTTTGCACAATTCGGACGTCTTGTCGGCTGTATTCATGTCGACGATTATCTTTTGTGTGTCCGGCCGTCGAACTTTTTGTACACCATATTTCTTGATTTTGAGGGACAGTTCTTTCAAGGACTTCTGGACACTTTCCAGTTGTTCTTCTATCCCGTGGTCCGTCGGATAGGCAGGTATATCTTCATCCATTTCCACCTACAGAGATTTGGTCAGTGCATCTTGATATGTCTTGAAGGTTTCCAGACTGATGTGTCTACGGATTTTTTGTGATAAGCTTGCAAGAAAGCATTGAATTAGAAATTGTTCATCAATAACATAATCTAATTGACTCAACAGGTCCTTCCAGCGTTTGTCATAATCGCGGACAGTTTCCCCTGGCTTTTGCTGCGTTGTCTTGAGCTTTTTAGCGGTCAGGTGCTTAGCGTCTGGGATCTTGAAAAAGGATAAGAACTATGCTTTAATTTCATCTTTCGTTGCTTTGGGTTGCCGTTCTGAAAAGGTCATATACCAGGTCAGAGCCCTTTTCTGTAAGGCTCCTGCGAACTGAGCCATCTGTTGGTCTTCATCCTTCACCTAGTTTGCATCCCAGATGGAATCACAGATGAACCAATGTCATCTGGGGTCTTCATCCCCATTGTATATAGGAATGTGGGTAGTTCCGTGACCCATGTCTGATTCGCTGTCACTGCTATCTGACGGCGACGGAGGTGGGGGTGTGGGTGGTGGTGAAAGAGGTGGGGTTTTTGATATAGTCGAGCCTGAGGAGTTTTGGTCGACGAAACTTGTGCCTTCGTCGGTGGTTGATTTTGCGTCGTACATTGGATTGTTGTGGATTTGTATTGTCGATGGTCCACTGGAAGTTTGCGTGCTCAGGTATGACTCTTGGATTTCTTCGAAAGCTGTATATGGAAGGGGGGGTGCTCCTTCATGTGTTGGTAAGAGCAAGTGGATACTCCGAAAGGATGGTTCCATTTGAAAGGTCACCCAATTCCCTTCGAGTGGTCGGCGTATAACAAGATGTCATCTCGGGAATGGCTCGTCACCTAGTCGGCTCCAGATAGTAATGTCACCAGCTCGCAGTTGGAGGTCGTCTTCAATAATAGTCTGTATTGTGGTACGCGGATTTACTGGGGAAAGGGTTACTCTTTGGTCGAGGACAGTTATTTGGAGAGCTTCAGGCTGCTCTATCCACACTTCTTCTTCCTTAGGGACCGCCTCCTTTTCTACGCCCTCTTCGTGTCGGTCATGACCCGACTCTGGCGGAATCTCCTCACGGTCGGTCTCCCTAGGGTTTTGTCTTTGATGCAGCTCTGCTACTCTTTCTCGTCTGGCTTCCCTTCGCTGCTATCTTTCGTCCCTTTCAATTTTCTTAATGTCAGACATACTTTCCTACAATACTATACCTTTGATTTCCCTTCGGTGAACTTTTCATTACTGGTGACAGCTATCGGCTTTAGGTCAACTAGGATCCACTATACTCTACCTCCAACACATGACTAGCTACCCCCCCATAGCCTACCCAACGCTTTTAGAAATCCCGGATAGTTCAAATCACTTGCTCATGAAGTATTCCCACTCCCTTTCTGCAATAAATCTCTCCCACTTCTTCTGCTTTTCCGCCCAGTTGGTGTTTGGTGGCTGTTCGCACAGGGGTGGTATAGGTTCGACGATGTGGCCTGCTCCGTTCTCTATCAAGAATTTGAATAGCAAGGTCGGTAGGGAGCACAATAATTGTTTGGTGAAATCTGTGTAGAATTTTTCTTTGACAGTTTCCATTGACGTCATGTCTTCGACCGCTCACTCCTCACAGAAGTCGTCAGCGATTTTCTCAAACCACTCCGACAAATTTGTACGTTCCCCTTGGAACAGTTTATCTAGCAACTGCTGTTCTTTAGTCGCATCCGGTCTTCTCATCCAAAAGCTGCTTCAACAGTTGTGGTACAGACTCGACAAATTTTTCATGTGTCTCTGTGAAAAATATGGCTCTAGCTTTAGCGACTGTTAATCTGTTTCGTCGGGCGTAATTTTGCAAGTAGTTCGCAACTTTACGGTTCCACCAGTCCTTGATCTCCTGGTCTGTTATCATATGTGAGCCTATATTTTAGACATGTACTACCGGAAACGGAACCAATGTTGTAATCTCACAGATCACATAAGGTTACCAATAATACATACTAAAACATAACCATAAATAAGAGACAAGAGACAAGAACAGATAGAAAACAGATTATATTAATGTAGTGAGTTCATACAAGGCACAGAACTGAACTGAGTTCTTGCTTGGATCAATAGCCTAATATATACCAGTTACAAACAGTTACAAAAAATAACTACCTGTCGGTTCGGTGAACCGACACGACTGTTAGTTAAGTCGACTAATCTTTTAGTTTAGTCGGCCGATCGACTTAGTCGGCTGATCGACTAGTCGGCCCATCGACTTAGTCGGCTAACTAAGTCGATCTTCATTCAAATCGACTAGTGTCGACTTGATCCTTCTACAAGTGGGTTCCAACCTTCAACGTTGAATGCAAAAGACTAGGATATGTTGATGATCTGACAAGATGAACTCATGGAAGTTGTTATGATGATGTTTGGGATATAGTATTCAAACAAGAAAGCAAGCATGTGGTATCTTACAAATGGATTTGCAAGATAAAATATGTCGCTAATAGAAGTAAGGAAAGACTTGTGGCTATAGTTTTCTATAGAAAGAGGGAATTAATTTTGAAGAGACACTTACTCCAGGAAGCAAGGTACACTTCCTTCAGAACTATGATGGTAGTTGCTTCCATGATGAAGTAAAGACAATCCTTCCTTAATGGTATGATTGGGGAAGAGTTTTACATCGAAAGGATTTTAAGTTGAAGACAGATGGATTCATATATGTAAGTTGAAGAAGGGCCTCTATGGCATGAAGCAAGCTCCCAGAGCTTTGTATGGCAGTTTCCTGTCAATTATGTGTTTTACGAAGAGTAAAGCTGATCCTAACCTTTATCTCAAGGTTGTAGAAGATGAACTTGTCATCCTGTTATTATATGTGGATGAATTATTCTTGACAGGGAAGGAGAAACAGATCATGGAAAGCAAGAAGAAAATAGCAGAATAATTTTAGATGAAAGACCTTGGGTTAATGCACTATTTCCTAGGTCTAGAAATATGACAAAGTTCAGAATAAATATTTCTCAACCAGGGAAAGTATGGGATAGATATATTGAAGAGATTAAATATGTTGGAATGCAAAGCCATGGCCACATCCATGGAATCCAACCTGAAGCTGTTAGATGATGACTCATCAGAGTTAGTAGATGTGACTCATTACAGACAGATCATTGGGTCATTGATGTACTTAACAAATACCAGACCAGACATTTGTTTTGCTGTGAACACCTTAAGTCAATATCTTGTTCAACCAAGATGGGTTCACCTAGTAGCTGCAAAACATGTGATGAGATATCTGAAAGGGACTATAGACCTTGGTCTATACTATGATGGTAGCCATTACTACATATTGTATGGCTATACAGATGCATATTAGGTTGGAAGTATCTCAGACAGGAAAATCACATCAGGTAGATTCTTTTGTTTGGGGTCTGCTACGAGTTCATGGTTTAGCAGGAAACGGTCCAGTGTTTCTCTTAGAACAACAAAAGCATAATACATAGCAGATTGCTCTACTAAGTTGTGAAGCCATATGGATTTGGAAGCTGATATCAGGTCTCCTTGACCTGAAGATGGATACTACATTGATTCTATGTGATAACAAGATTTGTGATAATAGAGAACCCTGTGTTCTCTCGTAACACATAGAAATCCAATATTTCTACATACAAGATAAAGATGCAGATGATGATGTTTCAGTATTCCCATACTAAAGATATAGATGATTCTTTCAGTATTCACATACTGGAGATACAGATGGTGATAGTTCAGTATTCACATACTGAAGATGTAGATGATGATGGTTTAGATGGTGATGTGCTGACGAAGCCTTTGTCCCAATTAAAGTTCCAACACTTTCGAGACAAGCTTGGTGTGGTTTGGAAAGACCTTCCTTGAAAGGGGGAGTAGTGATGTTTCAATGGGATTGTATCATCCTAGGACATATGTCCAAAAGTGATCCGGAGACCTCAGTTGTTGGAGCAAGGTCCCGCAGCTACAGGAAAAGCTTCTATTTTTGGTAGAAGATGGACAATTTTCGGAGGAAAGACAGTTTTGGCGATGTGATAAAGGTACAACACCGTAGTGCATTTCCCGCCGCAGATCACGGTCCGAAAATCATGGCGGTTGGAAAAAGAAAGTCAAAGGGAAATAGTACTTGAAGCGGCCAAGAAGAGAGCTCAACCACTACATTTAAGGCAGTGGTGATGACAGGAGGGCTTAGCTACCCTCATAAAGGAAGAAGGAGCAACAGGCTAAGGTATTAAAGACAAAGGATAGAAGGGGAGTGACTGAGGAAGCGGCGCCCATACCCACGGTCAGTGCTAGAAATCGTGGAAGATTGCAGGAAGTTGCGGTGTGATCGGTAAAGGGGTAGTACAAAGTACAGAAAGGCCGACTGTCACAATTAGGATTTTGGGTTACTGTTGGGATAGGCCCATAGTTTTGTATCAAGGTGAGACCTTAAGGCCACCTATTTTTAAGCATGTATTTTGTATTATGAAGGGTGAGATAGACAGTTAGATGGATAGAGAGCTATCTAGTTAGATAGTTGGCTAATAAGGTTGTAACTGTTGAGGAAGAGTCGAGCTCTGGTTCTATCTTTAAGTCTATAGTTATCGTACTATAACCAGTGGCCATCTCCTTGAGCCTGAATGTAACAATCCGCAGGGATTGAGAGAGAGAGAGAGAGAAAGAGTATATTGTAAGAAGAAATCAATATAGGAAGAGAAGAGATCTAAGAGAGAAGGTCTCCCAGCTGTGTGTGTGGAGGTTCCCAAAAGATCTCAAGCTGCATAAGAGGTTACAGTGGAACTGTGTTACTCTCTTAAGATATAATATAAACACAGTTCCCGTGGACGTAGCTTCCCCCCTGGAAGTGAACCACGTACATCCGTGTGTTGTGTGACTATTTCATGTGATTGTGCTTTACTTATTTGTTATCTGTTATCTGTCACATGAACTTTTATTATCAGTTAATGAATGTCTGTATGCTATCCCTCAGTTTATAGTAGCATAGAAGGTCAAATGCAATTTGAATGTGTCAAGTACTCTATATATGATTTTATCAGTGCTTGATTCATGACAGTAGCAGCTATTGGAAGGGCGATATCGCACTGTCGGGGGAGCTGTGATGTGAGATATCGCAGGTTAAGAGTTGGGCAAAAGGGAAGGTTTGTGTAGTGCCCTAGAAGCTGTGATGCGATAAGAGTCAATCCGATAGCATAGTTAGCTAGTAAGAGAGAAATAGCCCTTACTGACAGATTCAGCTGGTTAAGTAGAGTCAGAGAACCTAGGATGCTGCAGAACCTAGTTGAGGAAACCTGATTCTTCAGCCAACACATCTAATATCACTTCGGGTGAGACTTCAGGCCGTTTCATGGTCTATCGCTGAAAGGGCCAGTGAGCTAGGGGATTTGTTGGTACAATAAAGTAAACCCAGGTCTTCCCAGAGAAGACTAACAAATGGTTCCATCATCGGTTTTGAACAAATTGAAGAGCTGATGTTCTGTTGGCATCCTACTAAAGAAGAAATTAACCAGTGGGTTGAGTCTAAGGAAACAGAATTTGTTGAAAAATAAAACAAGAGTCCTAGGCTGAGTACAGAGGACTGGTTACAGAAACATATCTTCACAGACCTGCATGAGATATTTTTTGTGACCTATGCAAATGAGTTGTACAATTGGTTGTCAAAGTTGACTGATAAGCATGTATTCAAGAAGAAAAGGAACATTGTCTGGAAACCAGAGCTGATTCACACTATGAAAAGCATAGATAATCCCATTTCGTGAGCAGTAGACTTTTGGCTTGCGAGTTTGCTGGAAGGTTTCATTACAGAGTTTGTAGTTGATCAAAGAAAGAGTTTCAGTGAAGCAGAGAGGTACTTCTTCAAAGGATATCGTGGTAAGTACTTGAACTCTTTAAAACGGTTCCTTAAGCTATTATTGTATGAAAAATGAATACTGGATATATTCTCAGATGAATAAGTTAAGTAAGTGTAATGTCACAAGAGTTTGAGAGTGACTCTGAAGAAATTGGATGTACACGTAGCGGTAAGAGATATAAAGTAGATTTCAGATCTTCCTTCTTTGAAGACAGTTCAGACAGTACTAGAGAACAGAGTCAAAGTAATAGAGAAAGAATAGCAGAGGGTATCCCTTACCTCCATTATACCCCATAGAAACCAACTGGGACTCAGAATAATCCCGTAGGAACTCCATCTAGTAGTTCACACACAGTACATACTACCTCTACACCATCTACATTTATACCGCCAAGTGGTAGTAATACAACAAATCAGAATCCACCTCGTAGAAACAGAATGGGGGATGACATGAAATTACCTACCTTTAAGGGTACAGGGGCAGAAGACCCATAACAGCATTGGTTCCTATGTGAAGCTGTATGGACCATTAAACAGATCCAGGATAAGAATACTAAGCTTGTCCAGTTGGCCACTACACTTAGAGAAAGAGCTTTAACATGGTATATGAAGTATACATCAGCACAGAATAGAACACTCATAGAGGTCAGGACCGCAATGATTAAGGAATTTAAGAAACCCAAGTCTTAGTCACAATGTATCACAAAACTAAAAGACATCAAACAGTTACCCATAGAGTAAGTATGGAATTTCGATCAGAAATTTAAAGCTCTTATAGACCAAGTTAGTTTTGGGTTTGCGCTGGAGCAGCATAAGGAATGGTTCATCGTAGCACTGCTCCCTCATATCAGACTTCCACTAATGCAATAGAAACTCCATACACAGGATGAAGCATTGGAGATGGCAATGAAACTAGAGGCTTCACCTCTAGCTGAGACTAGTGCAGGTATGAAAAACTTACAGAATCAGTTAACCAATCTCACTTTACAGCTACATGAGATTAAGAAAGGAAAAGAGGTTGAACAAGAACT
Organism: Pseudotsuga menziesii; assembly: GCA_001517045.1. Lineage (NCBI taxonomy): Eukaryota > Viridiplantae > Streptophyta > Pinopsida > Pinales > Pinaceae > Pseudotsuga > Pseudotsuga menziesii. Next base: position 197,484 of record LPNX010069820.1, read on the forward strand.
ATGGTGTACAAAGTGTAAAGGGCATGGCCATACCAAAGATAGCTGTCTAGTATTTGTTGAGTATCTAGCAAGTGGGGTTCCTAACCCCTTAGTATAGAATCAAGGGCCATGGTGTGAAATCTGTAGAACAAGAGGACATAGACTACAGGAATGCCCTTTACTTCAGAAGTATGTACAAACTCCTAAGAATTTATACTGTAACTTCTGTAAGTCAGTAGGACACGATGAAAATAATTGTAGAGCTTATGATCTCATGATAGAGAGAAAACATGACTTCTACAGAGTCCATTCAGAGACATCAGGACCAGTAACAGGCCCACCGCATGAACTAGCTCATGATGGCTGTGGTGGAGGATTCAGAGGAAGAGGCCATGGTGGAGGCTTTGGCTGTGGCCGTGGACTGATTGTTTGTTACAACTGTGGAGCCATAGGACATTATGCTAGGGATTGTCAGAACCCTACTACAACATGTAAGTATTGCAAGTCCTATGATCATACTATAGAAGAATGTCCTATCTTGATAGCCAAGATTAAGGATCCTAAGCCAGCAGTAAACCAGAATATTCAGCTTATCGCTGCTGAGAAGAATGAACTAGAACGAAGAGTCAATATTGTGACTCATAGTGGTGCTTCTACTAGTAGAACATCGTAGGATGTCGAAAAAAATACAGGTCCGAAGTGGGTGTGTAAAGCCACTGATAAATCTACACCACTTGACCTGCAGAAGAACAAAGAAACATTTCAGCAAGATAAAACTTTCTTTACTGGCACCATCAGGATCGCAGATATTACCTCATAGGGGTATAACACAGAAAAAACCTTGTAGCGTTAGTCCTGTTTAGATATCATAGGCTACCACATCTGGAAGGTGCGAATAGGATGACTTGACAGGAAGTGTACAATCCTTCTTGCGGAGCTGCTTGAAACTCATAAGAAATGAGAAATCCATAGGAGAGCTTCAACGCATCATAGATCAGTATCAGTAGTCTTCTTCCATGAGCAGTATGCAGCGTGCTGTTCATAATATTATGGGCCATACAAGAACAGGAAGAGAAATGAGACTCACAGCACAAATTGGAGAGTTTGAAATGGATGAGGTAATTCTAGATTTAGGATTAGAGGTAAATGTTCTTACTAAGTAGACATGGGAACTGATGGGTAGCCCTAGGTTATCCAGATCACCTATCCATATGTGATTAGCCAATTAGCAGAGGGTATCGCCACTAGGCTGATTACCGCAAGTACCAGTTGATATTGATGGAATTCACAACTTTGCAGATTTTGAAGTCATAGAAATTATTGGTGATAGCAGACCATATCTAGCTTTATTAGGTATCGATTGGGCATTTGAAAACATGGCTGTTATCGATTTGAAGAAAATAGAAATGACCTTTGAGGATAAACAAATTCAAGTCATCGCACCATTGGATCCTTTTCAGGGTCCCCGATACATTGAACCTATCAGAGCAGAGAAAGAGGTGCGTAATATGGAGAGCCTCTATCAGATGACTGCTAACCAGAGTGATTATATCAATCCTAGCGCAGAAGGAAATATTAGTTGGTGATGCGACAACTCATGAGCATCGGATTCGGATGTTGGTTTAGAAAATTGGCAGAATAGACTTTATGAAGTTTCAGCTCGTAGATGTGCATTTATGACTAAGTCACTGCGATGGATTGGAACAGAGATTAAGGATATTCCATTGTTTGATGGTTTAGTAGATGTCAAAAACTTTTTACAGCAGTTTGAGTAGGAAATCTCTCACGAGCAGAGGATGGAAGCTATTGACCTTGCAGTAAGAGCCACACCTGCAAGATGGTGGCATGCACATAAATAAAATATCGCATCATGGGATGATTTTAAGAGATTGATGGTGATCAGATTCTCTATTGGAAAGGAGTGGTTCCAGCAGAAATATACAGGAGAAAGTGACCCGAGGATTTGTGAATAGAATTGGTCGGACATTCCAGAGGATGAATGGGTTCACCTATTCATTCACACTTTAGACACAGTCCCAAGGAACTGGTACACTGAGACAGAGTTGCGTAGAGGAACGATTACATGGCCAGTTATGATAGACAACTTTCTACTCACTTTCACTTTTGAATCTGACTTTCCAAGCATTGATCAGGCCCTAGAGATTATAAATACTAAGATATTTGATGACCGTACCCTACCAGTGTATGCTCAGCCTGATTGGGCCATCCAGTTAGAACATGTGCTAGAGTGTTACAACTTCGCAGAAGAGCCAGGTGACAAGGATGAGAATCCTCGCAGTATCAACATTCCAAAGTAAAAAGGGACTCACGAAGTTGATGGACCAAAGCTAGAGATTCTAGCTGTCACAAATCCTATTAAGATTAAAAATATCGATATTGGCACAAAAATAGAACCAAAGTTTTCCTCTATTGGAGACTATTGGGATGATGAAACGGTAGGACACATCACAGATCTGTTACACGACTATCAGGACTTATTTCCCACTAAGTTTATAGAGATGAAGGGACTAGTAGGAGATTTTGAAGTCATGAGGATACCTTTGAAAGAGGATGCTAGGCCAGTTAAGCAGTGTCCATACAGATTAAATCCTTGTTATAAAGAAAAAATTAAAGATGAGATTGATAAGATGCTAGCAGTAGGCATCATTGAGCCAGTAGAAGAGAGCGAATGGGTTAGTCCCATGGTTGTGCATAAAAAGAAAACTAAAGGAGAAATCAGGATTTGTGTCGATTTGCGCAAACTCAATGACGCATCACTTCATGACCCATTTTCGACACCTTTTACTGATGAAGTTTTAGACAATGTTGGAGGACAGGAGATCTACTCATTCACTAATGGATTTTCAGGCTATCACCAGATAATAATCCATCCAAAGGATCGACATAAGACCAACTTTGCGATAGAATGGGGCTCATTCTAGTATACGGTAATGCCCTTTGGTCTTAAAAATGCACCAGCTATTTTTTCTAGAGTAGTAGTTGCTGTCTTTAAGGAATACATCCATAAATTCTTAGAAGTCTATTTTGATGATTGGACTGTATTTGGATTAATCAAAAAGCATATAGGAGATTTAAGGATCATGTTAGAGAAATGTAGGCAATATCAGATTTCTCTTAACTTGAAGAAATGTATATTATGTGCACCATTTGGTATTTTGTTGGGTCATATTGTTTGCATACAAGGCTTGATGGTAGATCCTGCAAAGATTGCCATCATTGTAAATCTCCCAGCACCCAACTCGGTCAAGCAATTGAGGATAGTACTTGGTCATACAGGGTATTATAGAAAATTCATCAAGGGCTATGCAAAGATCACAGCACCTATGGAAAAGCTGTTAAAGAAAGAAGTGAAATTCCTATGGAATGAGGAATTCCAGCAAAGTTTAGACACTCTTAAAGAGAATATGGTTATAGCACCCATCTTAGTATTTCTATATTGGAACAAGCTATTTCATGTACATGTGGATGCATTTGGCATCGCACTGGGGATTGTCTTAACACAGCCAGGAGAAGGGGGTATTGATCACCCTATCGCGTACTCAAGCAGAAAGTTATCTACCATAGAAAAGAACTACACCACTACAGAAAGAGAAGGATTAGCCATGGTGTATGCTCTACAGAAGTTTAGGCACTATCTGTTGGGTTCCCCATTCAAGATGTTCACTGACCATTCCATTTTAAAGTATTTGGTCAATAAGCCAGTGTTAGGGGGAAGGATCTGTAGATGGTTACTCCTATTTTAGGAGTATGATTTTGAAATTATTGTAAAACCAAGGAGATTGAATGCCAAACTCGATCACTTGTCGTGGATAGACTCAGGAGAAGAACCGAGTAATTTAGAAGATAATTTGCCAGATGTGCAATTGTTCTCTATCCAGATCACAGATGAATATTACACGAATATTATTCACTTTCTCACTACAGGGTAGGCACCAGTTGATTTTACTAAGTAGCAAAAGAAACAATTAGTTGTTAAAGCAGTAGATTTCACTTTGATCACAGGACATTTATATAAGTTAGGTCTAGATGAAGTCCTGCACAGATGCATTATGCCGCATGAGAAAGAGGCCATTATCAGAGAAGCACATTCAGGTACTGTAGGAAGACATTTCACAGGAAATCCGACTACTCAGAAAAATCTAGCTGTAGGATTATGGTGGCCTACTTTGCACAAAGACACTAAGGAGTTTTGCAGATGCTACGATATCTTCCAAAGGGTAGGAAAACCTTCACGCAGAGAAGAAATTCCACTGTGACCACAGATTACATTGCAGGCATTTGACAAGTGGGCTATAGATTTCGTGGGTCCTATCAACCCACTAGGGAAGCGAATTGGTGTGAGATACATCATCACAGGAACATAATACCTCACCAGGTGGGCAGAGGCCAAAGCAGTAAGGAATTGTGATGCTGCTACAGCTGCACAGTTTATTTTTGAAAACATCATAAGTATATTTGGATGTCCAGCAATTTTGATGAGTGATCAAGGCACACACTTTCTGAATCGCACTATCAAGGCCTTGACGGAGGAATTTCAGATACAACATCATAAGAGCACTCCCTACCACCCACAAGCTAATGGTACGGTGGATGATTTTAACAAGATTCTAGAAAATGCTCTTACTAAGATCTGTAACAACCGAAGAGATGACTGGGACCTTAGGGTCAATGCTGTGTTATGGGCTTATAGGACTACATGCAAGAAACTTACAGGACACACACCTTTTAGCTTGGTGTATGGATAAGAGGATGTTATTCCTATGGAATATATTATTCCCAGTTTAATAATTTCTCAAATTACTGAGATCGCTGATACAAATACGATGAATGAAAGATTAGCGCAACTGCTTGCCTTAGAAGAAGACAGATTCATCGCAGGATTTCATCAAAAAGTGCAGAAGGCATGAGAAAAATCTTGGCATGACAGGCACATCAAGAGCAAGATTTTTCAGACAAGATACCTAGTGCTCCTTTATGACAGCAAATTTGCTAAGTTTCCAGGGAAGTTCAAGACACATTGGTTGGGGCCATATCAGATTTAGCAAGTCACAGACGGAGGTGCTTTTCAGCTTAGTAAACTGAATGGGGAGCTTGTTCCTACTTTGATTAATGGAAGTAGGCTTAAGCTTTATAGTGATAGACACTCCACCTCCCAGCCCTAACTCAGAGAACTAAGTGGTGCAGATGTCCAGTGTAGTTGAAAGGAAACATCGCACCCATAACTAGTCTACACCAGCTGCAAATGTCCTAAGTAGGAGGAATTGCAGCAGGAAAGTTTGTTTTGCACAAGTCATAGGACGATTGCGGAGTTTTTGGAAGTTGCAGAGTTCATGCCAACCTTTTGGTTAAGGACGATGCGATGTGACATCACAGCGAGGCGATGTCCCCCGTGCAATTAAGACAATTTTTGAAAGGGAAAGAGGGCCAGTCACTTCACCTCTGACAAGCAATTAATCTAGATATGACGGGTATACATTGCCCTAGATTTGGAAACAGTACAATGATTGTCCAATATTTGGTAAATTATGGTCAAGATTGCCGCTTGCGCACAATTTTCGAGGGAAATTTGAACGTGTTTTCAGCAATTAATGAGGAGCGGGGCATGGGGTGTTGTCTTGTACATGAAATAAATGCCGCCAATGGGTCTATCCTAAGTGACCGTTGCTTCAAATATTACCACCTTCACTATAAATACACAGATCATTCAGACAGAAGGGTTACTTTTGCGATTTCTGAGAGTTATAGAGTAATTTGTAGAGTTTTCCTTGTGCAGAGATACTCCAGTTACAGAGTGCTGGTTTCACCATTTTCATAGCCATTACCAGTCCTGAGTATTGCACTGGGTGGTTTATGTCCGAGAAAGAACCTTTAGAAGATGTCGTGCGATGATTCAAGCATGGTGGCCTCCAGTCTTCTATGACGACACCGCCCAGGATTGTGAAATTAGGTGCACCACATGTCAGGTAGATTCCAAGGATGAAGAATCCAGCTCAGATAGTAGAAGATTCCATCCCAGAGCAGGAAGAAGAAGTTCATGTGGCAACAGTATACATTTTGCCATGAGTCGAGGATGCACCAGAGGTAACCATTCCCAAGGGTGCTAAGCTTCTTATTCCGCTACCGCCGATTGATCCTCATGTAAAGGAAGATGGAGAATTGTTAGGATGTGTCCTTGCTCTCAAATTTATAGACTATAACCTTGGAGACAGTAAGACATATCCTCAGTTTTGGCCAGATCAGTATCTTACGGTTCAGAGGAACCCGAGGTCCGATGCAGATGAGTTTGTTCCTATGGAACATGTCCAAATTATTCAACAGTCAGGCTTGCTCAATCTATTAAAAATATCACATTTTGGATATGGTGCAGAGGTTAATGCCCTGGTGCGAGTGCTACTTTCCTGTGTACATGGAGGTTACCTCTAGCTGGGTAAGAGGGTTGACCTGAACGTTGATTTGATACACCACATCACCAGTCTATCCAAGAGCGGTAAGGACCCTCAAACACATATATCATGGAAAAGTAAGGATACTAAGCTATCACATATAAGCTACAGAGAGGAGTTCGGGCTTATGACCTCATAGCCTTAGCAGATGATACTCTCAGATTTATAGCCAGTCTACTTCCAGGAAGAATGTTAACCAAATTTCACCTGAAAGAAGTCACAGGATCAGTAATTCACCTTGTAGTGCAGGTCGCAGAAGGTGAACAATTTAATTGGTGTTTGTTTTTATTAAATATTTTTCTTGCAGATTGTTTGGCAGTGCAGGATGAGCCAAACCACCCCTTCCATTTCTCGTGGATGCTTATATTATGTGCATTCGTCGGGTGGAGAGAGCTTCCCCATACCCAGTTTCTACAGCTACGAGGCAGAGAGTGCAGAGGCGCACGCTATGCAAACTTATGGGAAAGCAACAGCCCAGCCAAAAAAAAGCTCAATATGATAGTATTCTACGAATACTATAAGCTGTTGAAGCGAGTCATCTAGGAGACACTGCGGATCAACACAGAGGTTGTTGACATGTATAATAATCGGCTTAATTTCATTACAGATAGGCATACAATCTATCTAAGGCCTAAAGGGTTTAGAACGAATGACTTGGCTATTGGATTGTTCAGGATGACAGCGCAGGACGTAGAAGATGTCATCAAAGATTTTGATGAAGCGTGGAACAAGGCATTAGAAGATGCCATAGCAAGAAATATACCAGCAGACACCGCACCGATAGATCCACTAGACAAAGGAAAAGGTCAGGTGGGTGTCAAGAGGAAAGATGCAGTAGAAGTGCCACTAGCGGCACAAAAGAGGAAAAAAGTCAAAGCCTCAAAGCCAACTACAGAGACTACACTAACAAAGGATGACTATGATCTCATCGCAGCGAGATTGAAGGAAGAGATGTGGGACTCATTTCAGGTGATGCAGACATTGCAGGACAAGCTGTAGAGCACGATAGATAAGCAGCTTCTAGAGTTGAAAGCACTAACTGAGAAGACTGCCATGATGTAGACTCAGCCAATCAAGGTGACAACAGGAGAAAGCTCACAACCATCGATTTCCCATGAGGAATTCTTTGCAGAGGATCGCACCAATATAGTTCTGATACCATCAGGGAGCATCCGATTCCCTAGTTCGATGATTGATGTGTAGATACAGGTTAGACAACCTGTCGAGGTTAATCTGGCACAACTCCATGTTGATCAACTACAGATGATCCAGCAGCAGATAGCCGCAGAGCTTAGGGATATAGAGCTTGTGACTTATAACCAGAACACTCAGCCAAGACAACATAATGCAGAGCTCACTATAGGATTTCAGACAAAGGTGGAGGAGTTAAGAGTATATAAAAATAGAGAACAGGATCTCAGTCACGTCCTGCAGAACATCGCATTGGATTTACCCCAGTGTGACATAGAATTTGCCTTGCCTCTAACGCAAAAAGTAAGAATAATTGCAAATAGAGCAAAGGCTCTAGAAGAGACAATGGCCAAAATTGAGGAAAACCACAAGGCGCAGATTGTTGAGCTTGAGGCTTGAGCACCAGGCATGCCTGAGGTAGACAAGGAAGCAAGGGCGTAGGCCTTTAGACTCACTTCAACGCAAATGAAGTGTCATATAGATGATGCAGAGTCATTGCTAGCTGATGCAACGAAGACATGGTTAGAGCTGGAAGAGCTCCCAAATAGACTTGATTTGCAGTAGAGCATCCAGAACATGGAGAATGTAATAGCAGCAATAAAGAAAGAATTCAAGAGCTTAGGAGCACTTGCAAAGATGAAGAAGATGACAGAGATGAACTGTCTACAATAGGAAGCACAACGGTTGCAAGAAAAAGAAATACAATTCAATAATATGCTTCAACTGTATCAAGAACAAATCGCAGAGCTGGTCGATGCGGTTGAACAAATCACAGAGCTGGTCGATGCAGTTGAACAAAAGGTTAAGGAGTTCACTGCAAGTAAGAGTGAAATTGATAGCACAGAAGACCCCATGATTACTCAAGTCATGCTTAAAGCGGCACAAGACTCTATTGAAGATATGGGCAAAGATATTGCAGGACTCAAGGAGAGATTCGCAAAGACTTCGCAGGAAGCCAAAGAGATGCTATAGCAAAATAAATCAGATGTCAGTGGCTCGGGGATGAGCCACAAGTGTTAGGGGACTGTTGGAGTAGGGTCCTGCAGCTACAGGAAAAGCTGCTATTTTTGGTAGAAGATGGACAATTTTTGTAGGAAATATAGTTTTGGCGATCCGATAAAGGTACGACGCCATAGTGCATTTCCCGCCGCGGATCGCAGGCCAGAAATCACGGCGATTGGAACAAGAAATTCAAAGGGAAATAGTACTTGAAGCGGCCGAGAAGAGAGCTCAACCACTACATTTAAGGCAGTGATGATGAGGGCTTAGATACCCTCATAAAGGAAGAAGGAGCAACGGGCCGAGGTATTAAAGACAAAGGATAGAAGGGGAGCGACCGAGGAAGCGACGCCCATACCCACGATCAGCGCTAGAAATCATGGAAGACTGCAGGAAGCTGCGGTGTGACCGATAAAGCAGCAGTACAAAGTACAGAAACGCTGAATTTCACAGTTAGGGTTTTGGGTTACTTTTGGGATAGGCCCACAATTTTGTATCACGGTGATACTTTCGGGCCACCTATTTTTAAGCATGTATTTTGTATTATGAAGGGTGAGATCACAGTTATATGGATAGAGAGCTAGCTAGTTAGATAGTTGGCTGATAAGGTTTTAACTATTGAGGAAAAGTCGAGCTCTGGTTTTGTCTTTAAGTCTGTATTTATCTTACTGTAACCAGTGGCCAGCTCCTTGATCCTGAATGTAACAATCTGCAGGGATTAAGAGAGAGAGAGAGAAAGAGTATATTGTAAGAAGAAAGCAATATAGGAAGAGAAGACATCTAAGAGAGAAGGGATCCTAGCTGTGTACATGGAGTTTCCCAGAAGATGTCAAGCTGCATAAGAGGTTGCAGCGGAACTGTGTTACTCTCTCAAGATATAATATAAACATAGTTCTTGTGGAAGTAGCTTCCCCCCTGGAAGTGAACCATGTACATCCATTTGTTGTGCGACTGTTTCATGTGATTGTGCTTTACTTATTTGTTATCTATTATCTTCCACATGAACTTTGCTTATCAGTTAATGAATGTATGTATGCTATCCCTCAGTTTACAGTAACATAGAAGGTCAAATGCAAGATGAATGTGTCGAGTACTCTGTATATGATTTTATCAGTGCTTGATTCACGATAGTAGTAGCTACTGTGTTAAGTGACTTCTGTATATTTAATTCAGCGAGTTGAGTGAATTAACGTTAAGCATGTTAAACTGTATAAGCTTAAGCGAGGTTGTTTAACACCTTAATGAAGGTTAACTGAGCTATTATATCCAGAAAGGAAGACTCTGGACCTTGAGAGTTGAAGAGTATATTGATACTTACTGTAGGAAATATTGTAGCATAGGAAGGGTGATATCGCACTGTCGGGGGATCTGCAGTGTGGGATATCGCAGGTTAAGAGTTGGGAAGAAGGGAAGGTTCACACAGTGCCCTAGAAGCTACGACGTGATAAGAGTTAGTCCCATAGCAGAGTTAGCTAGTAAGTGATAAATAGCCCTTGCTGAGAGATTCAGCTAGTTAAGTAGAATCAGAGAACCTAGGATGCTACTGAACCTAGTTGAGGAAACCTGATTCTTCAGCCAACCCATCTAAGATCACTTCGGGTGAGACTTCAGGCCTTTCTGTGGTCTGTCGTAGAAAGGGCCAGTGAGCTCGGGGTTTTGTTGGTACAATAAAGTAAACCTGGGTCTTCCCAGAGAAGACCAACATTGGTCTTCAAGAATGAAGAGGGATTGTATCATCCTGGGACATATGTCCAGAAGTGATCCGATGACCTTGGTCATCGAGAATGTAGTAGGATTTTATCATCCTTGAACTTCGGTTCAGAACGGATCCAGTGAACTTCGGTCATCGAGAAGGTGGCAGGATTGTATCATCCTTGGACTTCGGTTCAGAACGGATCTGGTGAACTTCGGTCATCGAGAAGGTTGAAGGATTGTATCATCCTTGGACTTCGGTTCATAATGGATCTGGTGAAATTTGGTCATCGAGAAGGTGGCAGGATTGTATCATCCTTGAACTTTGGTTCAGAATGGATCCAGTGAACTTCGGTCATCGAGAAGCTAGTAGGATTGTATCATCCTTAAACCTCGGTTTAGAATAGATCCGGTGACTTTGGTACTCAAGAACGTGTTTTGATCCCATAATTCCAATAGCAAGGATTGTCTGAGTTCCACAACTGTGTCGATCTCATAATTCAAAAAGGAAGGATCATTAGTAACTCCGTAAAGACCTAAATCCCGTCATTCTGAAAGGAAGGATCGTTGGTAGCTCTGTAAAGACCTAAATCTTGTAATTCCAAAAGGAAGGATCATTGAATTGATCTCGTAATTCCAATAGGAAGTATTGTCTGAGTTCCACAGATGTGTTGATCCCATAGTTTTGAAAGGAAGGATCGTTAGTAACTCTGTAAAGACCTAAATCCCGTAATTCCGAAAGGAAGGATCGTTGGTAGCTCCATAAAGACTTGATCCTGTAATTCCAATAGGAAGGATTGTCTAAGTTCCACAGATGTGTTGATCCCTTAATTCCAATAGGAAGGATTTTCTAAGTTCCACAAATGTGTTGATCCCGTAATTCTGAAAGGAAGGATCGTTAGCAACTCCATAAAGACCTAAATCCTGTAATTTTGAAAGGAAGGCTCATTAGTAGCTTAGCAAAGACTTGATCCCATAATTCCAAAAGGAAGGATCGTCTGAGCTCCACAAATGTGTTGATCCTGTAATTCCAAAAGGAAGAATCGTTAGTAACTCCGTAAAGACCTAAATCCCGTAATTTTGACAGGAAGGATCGTCTGAGTACCACAGACATGTTGATCCCGTAATTCCGAAAGGAAGGATCATGTTGATGTTTTGATGATAATGATTTTATGATGATGATGATGTACTGATCGAAAGATCAGAGTGTGATGATGATGATATTTTAATTTTTTGATGATGTTGATGTTTTCATGATGATGATGTTTTTATGATGATGATGATGTACTGATCAAAATATCAGAGTATGATGATGACATACTGATCAAAAGATCAGAATATGATGATGATGATTCTGTTCGAGATTTGAAGTATGATGATGGTGCTGATCACGATGTTACTAATCAGAATGTGATGATGTTGCTGATCGAAAGGTCAAAATGATGGAGATGTCTTTGCTGATCGAAAGATCAAAGTGCTGAATATATTGCTGATCAAAATGCTAAAGATATTGGTTATGATTGAAAGGTCAAAGTGCTGAAGATGTTACTGCTGATCAAAAGGTGAAAGTGTTGAAGATGTTGCTTAAAATGTTGCTGATCGAAAGGTCAAAGTGTCTAAGATGTTGCTGATCTAAAGGTCAAAGTGCTGAATATGTTGCTGCTGATCGAAAGGTCTAAGTGCTAAAGATGTTGCTGATCGAAAGATCAAAGTGTTGGAGATGTTGCTGATCAAAAGGTCAAAAGATGCTGATGTTGATTAAAGAGTTGTTGTCGTCAAATATTGAAGACGAAGACTATATGATGTTGAAAATATTCCAATGATTTATAGATGTGTTCCCCTGATGATGTTGATGATGTCCTCTCCTACTATTGTTGTTGTTGATGTTGTTGTAGAATACCCTTCTTGTTAAGGGGGAGTGTTGAAATATTGTAACTTCAAAGAATATTCTATAGGTATATTTTGTCGTCCCCGATGGTCCTACCGGGAGAACCACTTGTATTATCATGTACCCCGATGCTTCTAATCGGAAGAACTAATAAGAGTCATGAGGTTGTCCCCTCTATTTGTAAAGGTGGGTCATTAGCACCCCAATGTGGTTACTTTAGCCTACATGTGTAACTCGAGCCTACATGATTAACTCAAGCCTACATGTCAGATGAGTTAATTCAAGTGAACAGATGAATATAAATAGAGGTGTGGTGCTCCTCATTTGAGACACACGCTCTCACTTGTGTAGCGCATTAGTGGAGAAGAGAAGTAGTTGGAGAAGGAGGAGGATCAGGCTTTGATCTCCTTGTTGGTTTTATCTTTTATCTTTTGGGGCATCTATATTGACGAAGCTTTTGCTGGGTTTTTCCCTTTAGCGTTTTCCCAGGATAAATCTTTGTGTTCTCCTTTTATATGGTTGTGCTTGTATATCTTTCAGTGATCCTGTTTATATGCTTTTGTTATGAAATCAAAATGAAAAACTAATGATCTAGCTTAGCATATGAAAATTTAACACTAGGAACCATTGCTATTTTTTTGTCCCAGAAGCAACCTAGTCGCCTATTCAGGCCCGAAAGGTGTGACCTAATCACCTATTCATCCCTGAAAGGATCAACATGCCTCTCAATTCCCTATCACTACTATTTGAACTGTTTGCACGACTCAGTCACCGATGTCTAGCAGCCAGAAGCGACCTATATTTTCTACAAGTAGTTTTACGTTCGGTTGCTTATATGGTTAATTTTTTACAAATCAAAATATTGTTACTACTTGGTTAAGGTTTTGCAAGTTTATTTTATTATTTTAGTATTCTTAAAACACATTGGAAATTAAGCATCTTGTTTATCCCTTCCTCCTCTACTCAGTCATCACCCTCTGGGGTAGTCTGAGATAACACGGAGGGTTGAGAAAGTGTAGTAATATGCACCTGTCATTGTTATTTTTCTATTCCACTAAAAACAAGTGTCTTGGAATCTAGAGGGGGTGGAAACCATTGGGGGTTTCACAGTGTTCGCGTCCTCCCTGTTGAGAAACCTTGCATTTGAGGAGTGACCTATGGATCTACGGGTGGGCTTGTTCCCACTTTGATGAGAGCCCAATACTCCTTCTTGGACTAAGAGGGATACAAAAATAAGGTATTCATAATGCTAATTAACATTTTACAGTTTGTAGTGCACTTTGGTTCCATTTATTTTACTAGTTCACATGTTACAATTTTTGTTTCCCATTGCCTGATCTATGCATAAATTCAAGTGCTATTTTCTTATCACTTAATTAAAAAATAATAAAAAATAAACAAAGCTCATACATAAAGTGCACACACAACCACACCATATAATTCAACCAAACTCAGTTCATGACCCTGAGTGAACCTTTAAAATTAACCAATTTACTTAATCAACATCTTACGGTTTGACGACATAAGTCTCAACCTCCTTAACCATGGGAAGTTATTGGGATATTCCATAAAACTCATTAGGAAGAGTACCACAGGGACCCCAAAGTAGCTGGCCAACGAGAGGAATTTTCAAGCAAAATGGGAAACTACCCCTTCTGATTGACTAGAATTGCCTTTGTGAGGAAAAACCTAAACATTGTCTTATGGCAATCTTGGTGGCCAAGTGACCACCTATAAAATAATAGGAAGCCATTAAAATGAGGTCCAAATTTCACGACCAATAGTCACCAGCAAGAAATTATTGATCCACCACCCTCTTCCTCATGCTTAAGAGGATATCCCCCCCAGGTTGGGTCTTTATACCATCACCATCAAGGCCATCCTAGACAACCCTCCTCACCGTCAGAATACCATATAGCCTCTGATTCTGACTCAGATTCCTAGCAATCCATGGCAAACTTGCACACCACACTGTCTAGCCCCATGGTTGGCATAAATCCTTATCCCTTATCCGGAGGGGGGGTCGGTAGTGGACCCATGTCCATGCCTCACATCACCCACACGATTGTGGCTAGCAGCCCTAGTAATGCTACAAACTTTGTGGTGAGTCTACAATCCATTAGTGGCAGGCCCACACAGACCTCTTTCATTACCATAGTGCCATCGTTCATACCTGGGGAAAATGGCCCTTCCACGACTGTCTCGACTATCCCTATTGTGGGAAGTCAACCTCAAGTACCCGCAATCATTCATGGACACCAGTTCCCCACAAACTCTGGTGCCATTGCAGGACCCTCCCTCACCAACCTTGGGTCTAACCTCCCATTCATGGCTCGCCTCAACTTGCCTGATTTTTCCAAGTTAAGAAATCACCAAACCAACCATCAAATCCATTGGCCTCCTATGCCAACCAAACTCCCCTCAGACATTCCAAAGTTTGAAGGGAAGGTAGGTGAGTGCCCCCAAAACCACATCATGTCATTTCATCTATGGTTCTCTTCAAACAACATTATGGATGATTTGATCATACTTAGGTTTTTCTAGCACACCCTCACCAACATCGCAGCCAAATGGTATATTGAGCTACCCTAAGCCTCTTCTATAGTATTCAATTCCTTAGCCTTCATGTTCTTGAATATTTCCAACTCCTCGTTAGATATGACAAGGGTGTTGAGATATTGCTATATTTCCCCCAAAACATTGCGACTCACATAACCGACCACATCCATGAGTGGAAGCACCGCCATAGTCTATCCAAGATTCAACTTGATGAAATGACCTTCCTGTATTGGTTCCTAAAAACCTTGCTACCACCTATAGCCAAGGATGTCTCATATGAACATGCCTAACCCAAGGAAGAGGCCATCTTGAAGGCCCAGCAATTTGACTTGATCTATGCTCAGTTTGGATACCTTTCACCATCATTCCAGATGCTCCCCGTGCTAACACCTCTCACCACGATGTGTTGAGGGAATCTGATGCTGCAGATAACATCATAGGTTTTGTCTCCCGACACCCACAGTACTATGTGACACCTCCTAGGATGCCACCACACCCAAGAAATACCCCTAGTGTTGCGCACCCAAACCAAGTTCCCAACTACTAAACGATGATGGATCAGTCTGGAGCCACAACCTCCTACGCATATCTTGCACCACAAAAACACGTCGATGCACCAACTTAGATGGTACAACTGCATTCAGGACCAACGACTAGATTCCTAACCCCTCCATATTTCCCAGTCTATTATGCACCACCTATGCAACCTGTTCTGGCCCCCTCCCTAGCTCATCTGACACCCATGGGACAAGTTTTTTCTCAACAAAATTGTACCATCCAACCCACCCATAATAACCAACAAGGGCAGGGTAGGAAAAACTGATCTAGGAATCGGGGTAACAACCACTTGTAAGGAGGAGGCCAATAGTTGAACCCTCCCAACAACATCGGTGTTAACCCAGCATCCCACAACTCTCAACATCTTAACCCACTTGGACAAAACAATCTGTTATGGACCAACCATATGTGTAAAATATACAATGTCTATGTCCACTAAACTCACAAAATCCCTCACATGGAATGCGCCAAATAGGTTCTCCAGAAATAATCTCGACAGGGGACCAATGTGGAAACTCAAGATCAACCCAATCCACCACCACTAGGCCCACCACCCATGGTGCTCCAGAACCCATTACCACTCTAGGGATTGGTAGCAACTGCACTACACCCCTACCTGCTCCCACAGCTCCCACCATACCCCTACCTAAAGAGATAGGTGTTCATCACCTGCTGGCCATGAAAACTGAAGAGGTGAACTTGTAGACTAGGGGAAATCAATATGGATCCACTACTAAAATCGTTGAACCATGAGTGGTATCCACATCCAACACAACCAACAGACCCCTTCACTTACCTCCACTCCCCCCTGACGGGGCATCTCGAGGACCATGATTCCCCATACGACGGATTTCCTACAACGCCATAGCTAGATCTGCAGTGAACTATAGCATCATTGACGACTTGGCCCAATCAAATACACCCATGTCTTCTCTCCAAGTGCTGAAAACATTCCCACCATAGAGGAAATCATTATTGTTTGCACTCGGTGCCATAGATCCCTCCAGCTCTAGATTGATCACATTTGATTTGGATAAAGGAGAGCTCAGAATTCCCTCAACCATTTCCTTCTGGATTTCGATATCAATTAAGAATTCGATGAAGGGGAATCAACTTGCGTTATGTCGATGTTGGTTTGGAAGAAACTCGGGTCCCCTACCCTCCAACCATCTACCACTACACTACGTGCCTATGATGGCCACTCCACCAAAGCCGAGGGAATTCTTCCCCATGTCCCCGTATCACTAGCCGATAAGATGGTGATGATTGACATAGAGGTTGTCAATGCTTAATTGGACTATAAACTTCTCCTTGGACAGAGTTACATGTATTCTATGAGAGCCATGGAATTCACCATTTTCCACCTTATGATGTTCCCTCATTATAGGAAGATTATGACGGTGGAATAACTAACCTACCATGATCCGTAGGGGATGATCGCACAAGCCAATGACATCCCTACTATTTATACTTCCTTTGATAGTGCAACCACCCTTTTATTGTTGGATTTAGGCCCCAGGTTTTTCACCGACATTTCCATGATGACTCTTTTCCCTTTGTTATCACCTCCACTAGCATAAAGCAATACCGCAGATTTATGCATGCTCTCATCAAGCACCATTGCACCCAAAACCCAACCACAGCTGCAACCCCAACTGTAGATGAAACCCCATCCATATCCATAGCCTCAAATTCTATCACCAAGGAATTATTGAGGTTCTCTCCCAGTCCATACAATTTCATTCCTTTCCCCCCCATCCGACATCGTGAGCAAGCCAGTGATGGCTACTTTGAACTTACCCAATTTTACATTGGGGATTCCCGTATGGTACCTCAAACCACCTACTCAACCTGTAATTATCCAAGTTGTGTTAACTCCCATTCAACCCATTTTGGTTGAGAAACACCCCCCTCCTGGTGCATAAGAACCACCTTCTACACCTGCACCATCCTTACGTCATCCAAAGAGGGATAGGGTTAAAAATGCTAAAGTGGCAAACGAACCCAGACATAATCCTCCATGCACCATGTGCGATGTACATGATCATGCAACCTAGAATTTTCCTGGTATTCCCATCCTTCATACACACTTAGAGGCCATGGATACAACGATTAACATTTCAGTGGTCATCCTCCCGAGTGGGCCAACAATAAAAAACAAGGCTCTGAGGAAAAACCATCCATGCACACTTTTCAGATTGTATGGAAATTATTCTCACCACTTCCAATACTTGGCCAAGTTTCAAGCTACCCTAAGCAATATTTATAAACATTCCATTGAATCTGAAATCATCGTTATTGAGGAAATACACCCTCCAGTTTCTTCCTCAAACATCACAACCATTTACATGGTGTCTAGCTGTACAGACCCTCCTATCTCTGTAACCATTGATGATCCCTCGAATATATCTAATCGTTTCTTCTACAATGATGAGGAGATATTTGAAGCCTTGATCCCTCCCAAATACCCATGGGATGATATGCACCACCATTCGCTCTTCATCTCTGAAGAACCTCTGTCATCGTTGGACCAATTTTTAGTAGAAACCAAGGATTTCATCCATGAGAAAGTTGATTGGTTCAAAAATCCTATCCCGGCTCTTGACGCCTTTGAATAAGGAAACATGGCCAATATATTGCCTACAATCAAGGTTAACATCTCAACCAAACCTCAAATTGTTGAATAAATCATGATGGGGGCATCTTGCTCCGCTGATGAAGTCGTTTCCTACAAAGCACTTTTTCAAAAATTTTAGGACATCTTTGCTTGGTCCTATACTAAGATTGCAGGATTGGATCCATCAATCATTGAGCACCACATCGAAACATGGCCTGATGTGGCACCCATTCACCAAAATCAATGACCCATGCATCCTTCCAAAATTGTTGCGGTCAAAGAAGAAACTGAGAAACTGTGCACAACCGGTTTCATCTACCCCATTGCATACACCACTTAGGTGTCCAACACTGTTCCTGTGAACAAAAAATAGGACACCATCTACGTATGCATGGAATTTCATGATCTGAATTTGGATTTTCCCAATGACAACTTCCCAACTCCGTTAATTGACTAGATCATTGACGCATGTGCTAGCCATGAGGTCTTTTCCTTCATGGATGATATTTATGGATACAATCAAATTCAGATCCGGAAGGAGGATCATTACAAGACCACTTTTAGGACCCCTTGGGGAACATTTTCCTACCGAGTGATGCCCTCTAGAATGAAAAATGTTGGAGCCACTTTCCATCGCGTGATGACATATTGCTTTCATGACCTTGTACACATCATATTGCTTTATGGACGACCTTACCACTCGATCACGAAAGCGAGCACAACACTTAGACAACATGCGATAGGTCTTCCTGTGATTTCGTAAGTACAAAATGCACTTGAACCCACTCAAGTGTGTTTTTTTGTGTCCCAGTGGGCTGCCTGCTTAGGTTCATTGTGTCCCACAAAGGAATGACAGTTGATCCTCTCAAAGTTCAAGCTATTTTTGACCTCCCCAAACCACGAACTTTGCAGCAATTGCAGAGTCTACAAGTAAAGGAAAATTTCCTTCATTGTTTCATACTAGAATACACCACAAAATACCACTATTTCTTGTGTTTTCTTTGTACCAACATACCATTTTTTTGGGACCAGTAGTTGCAAGATGCATTTCATGCACTAAAGCAAGCTTTGGTTTTTGCACCTGTCTACACCCGAGACTTCGCCCTCTATGTGTTGGCCTCTGAAAATGCCATTGCTGGTGTTTTGGACCAAGAAGATGATGTTCATCAAGAGCATGTGATTTATTACCTTATCCAGAAACTGACCAGTCCCCCTCTGCGATATTCACCTAAGGAGAAGATGGCCCTCGCCATCGTATTCTCAATCCAAAATGCATGCCATTACATCATCGAAAACCATACTAGAGTAGTGTCTGATTCCAATCCCATGTGGTACCTCTTGAGCTACTACCTCCTACAAGGTCATGCAACCCAGTGGGTATTCCTCCTCTAGGAGTTCGACTTGGAATTCGTTTCCCCAAAAGGCACCAAGGCATTGGCACTAGTTGCACTAATGACTGTTACATTTTTATCAATTAGACAATATGACATTAGGATCTTATTGGATAGAATAACATGTACAACAATCAATCACAAGATACAATAGACACAAATATTTATCCCTTGGGAAACCATAAAGGAAAAAACCCACAACTTCCTCACAGATAGAATGAGCACCAACGATAGCAGTAAAACCCAAAGAAAGAAAGATGATCTCCAACAGCTGTTATCTCTTTCACTTGAGAAAGCTTCTTCTCTCTCATCTATGCGCTATAGTTGGGTGAGTGTGTGTGATAAATAAAGAGCCTCACTCTCTATTTATACTAGTTTTCGACTTGACAATAACTTATTGGGGCCGACTTCTCTAGGAGAGTCTAATAAACCTAGTTCCCCACAACTATGGGGACTTTACCCCTAACTCACAATGGAGGGTTAATCTCTATGAATTTACATGTCTTGTTATAGTAATGAATCTCCCGATAGGAACGTTGGGGACCAATGAAATACACAAGTGAATACATTCCAAAATTACAAATACATCAACACTCCCTCTTAACTAAGAAGGTATTCTCTTAACACAATTCATCTGCATAAGTCTTCTTCTCTGGATCATCATCAAAGTTGGATCATCACTATATCATCACTGGATCATCATCAAAGATGCATCATCAAAGCTGGATCATCACCAGATCATCATCGACATCACTACTTCCGCTATCTTGATCAAATGGTGCTATCTCTCAATTCTTCTCATCATAGGAAGTTCTATAGAGCCATCCCTTTTTCATGCTGGTTGTAGGCCTAGCCTCCATGTAGGTATTCCTCTATAGAGCCAGTCCTTTTTCATACTGGATGTAGGCCTCTACAGAGCTAGTCCTTTTTCATACTATATGTACCTCCACATAGCTAGTCCTTTTTCATAATGGATGTGGGTCCCTATAGAGCTAGTCCTTTTTCATACTAGATGTAGGCCACTATAGAGCCAACCCTTTTTCATGCTGGATGTACTTCCACAAAGCCATTATTTTTTCATACTGGATGTGAGTCTCTATAGAGCCAATCCTTTTTCATACTGGATGTAGGTCAATACAGATCCAACACTTTTTCATGTTGGATGTACTTCCACAGAGCCATTCCTTTTTCATACTAGATGTGGGTCTCTATAGATCCAGTCCTTTTTCATACTAGATGTAGGCCACTACAGAGCCAACCCTTTTTCATGCTGGCTTTACTTCCACAGAGCCAACCATTTTTCATACTGGATGTGGGTCTCTATATAGCCATTCCTTTTTCATACTAGATGTAGGCCACTATAGAGGCAACCCTTTTTCATGCTGGATGTACTTCCACAGAGCCAGTCCTTTTTCATACTAGATGCGGGTCTCTACAGAGCCAGTCTTTTTTTATACTAGATGTAGGCCACTACAGAACCAACCCTTTTTCATGTTGGATGTACTTCCATAGAGCCAATCCTTTTTCATACTAGATGTGGGTCTCTACATAGCCCCGTTTTTAATGATGGGTGTAGGCCACTATACTTATATCTGACCATGGGAGGCCCTGCCTACCACCATGTCAAAATGGCACAACACTTACATCTTAGCATGGGAGGAACCAATCCTACCACCATGTCAGAAGGGCACAACACTTACATCTCACCATGGGAGGCCCCACCTGCCACCATGTCAGAAGGGCTCATGGACTCATCACTTCCTCTTGGAAGGAACATATATCTATAGAACACCAAGCTTCTCCCAGAAATACTCAAACTTTACTCTAGCTAATGGCTTACTCAACACATCATCTATCTATTCATCCATCACAACATACTAGAGCTTCACTACTCCCCTCTGCACCATATCCCTGATATAGTGGTACTTGATCTCGATATGCTTCGACTTATCATGGAACACTGGGTTCTTCGACAACTTCACACAACTTTGGTTGTCATAATATATACAAGTAGCATCTAAACGGAGATCAAACAAATTATACAGTAGCTTCCTCAGCATACTACCTCACAAGTAGTTGGACAAGCTGCAACATACTCTGCTTCAGCTGTACCAAGTGCCACACAGGATTTCTTCCTGCTATACCAAGATATCACACCTAATCTCGTACTGAAGCAGCACCCAAAAGTGATCTTCCTATCAATGGCACTACCTTCCCAATCAAAATCTACATAACCATCTAGGTTAATCCTTTGATTTGCCTCACACTTGAGCCCATAATCAACTATACCCTTTAGGTGCCTCAGAATATGGTTTGCAGCAATCAAGTGAACATGTCTTATATTTTTTAGGTACTTGCTCAATGTGTTCACAGCAAAGAAAATATTTGGTCTCGTGTTTGTCAGGTACATTAAGGACCCAATAATTTGATGATACATCATAGCATCAATCGAATGTGATGAAGCATCACTCAATAGCTTTAGGTTTGATGCCATAGGTGTGGTCTTGGCCTTGCAGTCCATCATCCCAAACCTCTTCAGGATCTCCACTGCATACTTCCCTTGTCTCAAGGAGATTCCATCTGCATTCGGCCACACCTCCATGCCTAGAAAATAGTGCATCATGCCCAAGTCCTTCATCTCAAACTCAGGAGCAAGATTCCTCTTCATATTAGCAATCAACCCATCCTCACCTATTACAAATAGATCATCTACATATAGTAGGAGTATCACTGGGTTCCCTTCTTCAACCTTGTAGTAAAGGTTGGAATTTGCTTTACTCTTGGTAAATTCCAAACTAGTTAGGAACCTATCAATTCTACCATACCATATCTTGGGTGATTGTTTCAAACTGTACAGGGATTTCTTCAATTTAAACACATGAGTCTCCCTATCATGTGTCTCAAAACTGAGTGGCTGCTCCACATACACTTCCTCTTCTACTACACCATTCAAGGAAGAAGTCTTGGCATCCATCTGGTGTATCTTCCACTTCATCATTGTAGCCAGAGCAAGTAATTATCTAATGGAAGTGTATCTGGATATAGGTGAAAATGTCTCTTCATAATCTACTCCTTCTTTATGAGAGAAGCCATGAGCCACAAATCTTGCTTTTATATTTATCTATGCTTCCATCTACAGCATGCTTGATCTTATAGATCCACTTGGAAGTCACAATAGACTTCCCCTCTAGTCTCAAGACAACATCCTAGACATCATTCTTTATGATCAACTAGTACTCCTCAATCATAGCATCCTTCCATTCTTTCTTCTTTGCCACTTCTTCATAGTTGGAAGGTTATTTATCAAGGATGTCACATAATAGGGCTACATATCAGGAGTAGTACCTAGTTCTCTTCCTCTCTCTTTGCTTTATTCTGGAGCTCCATATCTTTTTTGGACCTTAGATAGCCTCTTGCACCCATGCAGGTTTCCTCTTGTGAGTATTCTTCTCTTGGGGTGGATCTATAGGTTCCTGGGGTTCTTCTATTTCTTGATCTTCTTCTTGAGTTGCATCATTCATAGTTTTATCTTGGATTCTGTGTACTTCTATTTCTTCAAGTTCTTTAGCAGGTCTCTTTCTGTATTTGTTGTAAGCTGAGTCTTCGTCAAATGTTACATCCCTGCTGATGTTGATCTTCTTGAATCCTAGGAAGTATATTTTGTAATCCTTTGAGCTTTCACTATATCCTACAAATATACCCGTCTTCCCTGAAGGATCTAACTTTTTCCTCTTTTCTTTCGAAATGTGTAGGTACACTGGACAACCAAATATTCTTAGACGACTGACTTCTGGTTTCTTATCGGATAATACTTCTTCAGGTGTCTTATTCTCAAGTACTCTATGTCGATTACGGTTCTCTACATACACAGATGTTCTAGTAGCTTCTTCCCATAGATGCATGGGAATATTTTGATCATGAAGCATTGCCCTTGCAGGTTCCATAATAGTTATTTTATTCCTTTCTACAACCCCATTCTATTGTGGATTGTATGGAGTGGTCAACTCCCTCTTGATCCCTGAATCTCTACATAATTCTTTGAATCCATTTGATGGGAATTCTCCACCATTGTCTGATCGAAAGGTCTTGATTTTATTTTTTGTGTGGTTCTCAATCAAGGCTTTGAACGCTTTAAAATTGTTAAATACTTCATCTTTGTTTTTCAAGAAGTATATCCATGTCTTCTTAGAAAAATCATCAATGAAAGAAACATTGTATACATACCCACTCAATGAACTAGATGACATTGGAATGCATACATCAGAGTGGATGATTTCCAAGATTTCTTTTGCCTTGCTCTCACTACTTGGAAATGTCTTCTTTGTTTTCTTTCCTTTCGCAAATCCTTTGCAAATACCATCATGTTTTTCCTGTATTTTTGGAATACCTTCAACTTCTTTTCTTGCAAGTGGTTGTGCTCTATAGTGCACATGTGCAAGCCTTCTATGCCAAAATTCATTTTCCTCTACCGATTCATGGACCAGGGCTTGTTTTGGTGTCCCTTTAGCTTGTATAATCATCCCTCTTACTCTTCAATCACAACTACATCATCTATAGTCTTTCCCTTTGTCCACATGAGAACTTGGCCATCTACAAATGCAACCCTCATTCCTTTTTCATCCAATGCAGAGATGGATAGGAGGTTCTTATTTAGTCCTGGTACAAACAAAACATCCTTCATCTTCATAGACTTTCCAGAGTCTAAGTTGTAGGAGGATTCACCGCTACCTTTTTTATTGGAGATTGGTAGTCATCCCCAAGTTTCACCTTGTGGGGTGACTCATGTTTTGATAATTTCACAAAAGATTCTTTGAGTCCTATCATATGCTTGGAAGCCCCACTATCGATAAGCCAATCCTTGCTCCCATGTGTGACAGTTCCCATGAGGGAAGAAATCAAAACACACTCTTCATCACTTGAAGAATATTCACTTTCTTGTTTGAATCTCTTCTTGGAAGGTTCATCATCCTCTGCAGCATGAGCATGATGTATTCTCTTGCTTCCCTTCTTCTTTTGAGAGCCAACTTTATTTCTAGGATAGAATCTGGATATGTATCTTTTCTCATCGCATGTAAATCATCTTAATATAGAAATATCTATGTTAGATATTATAGGGTTATATTTCTAGTGAGAGTGCTTACCTTTGTGATGATAATAGTCCATCCTACTTTTCTTGGAGTGTACTTTAAGAGCTTGATCTTCACTTCCCATCTTTTCTTCTCGGGATACTATTCAAGATTGTTCTTTTGAACATTCCTACTATTGGAGAAAACCCACCAACAAAACCTCGTTGACAGGGATTCTCACTATGTTGACACCCAATCAACGTAGTCTCCCTAAGCACTAGTGTTGGGCCGAGAAATGACCCCTTTTTGACCACCTTTACCTACCTATTTTTACCTCATCCTACTCTATTATGTACACTAAACATATTTTTTTCCTTCACTCAGTCCCTCAATTCATACAGGTATGGTTAATCATTGTCTTATTTTATTAATGCTTAGGATTGTTGTAATCAGGGCCTTACATCTTGAATTATGCTAACATATGGTGGTTTTATAAAGATAACTCAAGATGTAAAGGATACAGGTGTAGCAGGATGAACATGCCAAGAGAGTGATGAACATTCATTGTTGAAATGATCGCCATCCATTCCATCATTTCCCAAAGAACACGATCAAAGGATACTATTCCATGTGAGTTGTAAAAAGGTAATTCTAATAGGCTGCAACCGATTTGGAGGAAATAGTACGTCACTAGTCAAGAATAGCTACAATCCATGGAGTATCTTCTCAATTGATCATGATCATTATTTATGGCTTGAGTAATATCCTTCCTACATTTTCTTCTTTCATCTTGCCACGACTGTAACAACTTATCGTAATTGGGGCAGCCTGAAGATCAGAGATCTTCATGGCTGCCTGATAATAGTGGGAAGATGTTATGATTGTAATTGTATAAATACTGGGAACTATTCCGAGCCAGGGGTTGAAAAATTAATCAAATATATTGTATCATCTATGACTAAGGTTGTGTGTTCATCAGCCATTTTAATACAAGGAGTTTGATTCTTCAGATCTTGGCATTCTAACGTGAGCTGCTTCTAGCATCTCTATGTGAAGGCTGGTCCCTCCTTCCCACATGGATTGCTGAGTTAATTCAGTATTTTATTTATTTTGTTGTGTGGTTTGGATTTTGTGATAAATCCCTTTACTTACAGTAAGCTGCAACAATCATCAATTTTCTATGTGTTCATTTGAATGATCAGTAATTGCATCCCCTATAAATTGCAGTGGTGTGGTGTGACAGTCGACTGTGTAGGTTAACATCCTCTTATGCAACTGTGGGATAGCTATGACAGCCTTGTTCATCCCTAGTTCTTTCAATTGATGTTTTATTTAGATCCTTGCAGTTTATTCCTTCATATTTATAATTGTAGAATTTAATTCCTGTACTTTGAATTCCTAGATTAAGTCGAATTAAGATAGTTGAGATGGATCTTTAGATGGTTTAGTAATTGAGGATTTAACTTTCTGCAAAAGTAATCTAGATGTTTATTTCCTGAATCTTTTAATTATAGATTAAGGATTGTAAGAAAGTATTTCTGATTGCATTCTTAAGAAGGTAAGCTAGATTAAGTAGATTATGGGATGAGTTTGGCTGAACAAGAAAGTAGGGTCATTCATTTATAGCATCAGCTACTTAGTCTTTAAATCATATATAGTGTGCATTATCCCTGAAATAAGAGACTTCCCTGGGTTGAAAATTTATATTGGACACTCTGTATGTTGGCTTTAATTAACTTACATATGGGGTGCCCAACAATTTGCCGTCATTGCCGAGGAGGATAATTATTAGATACCATAGTAGTTGCATCCAGTAATTATATCTATTCATTTTTCTTCAATTTTTAAGTTTGCATGTTTTGGGTTGCATGAATATGAGAAGGGTACAATGTGACAATATTAAAAATCCCAGAACCCCATAGAACACTAACAGTGTAG
This sequence comes from Pseudotsuga menziesii, assembly GCA_001517045.1. Taxonomy (NCBI): domain Eukaryota; kingdom Viridiplantae; phylum Streptophyta; class Pinopsida; order Pinales; family Pinaceae; genus Pseudotsuga; species Pseudotsuga menziesii. Next base: position 223,826 of record LPNX010069820.1, read on the forward strand.
GTGGTCAAGGCCGTCGGAAAAATATAGCATTGGGAAGAAGGACATTCATTGATGACCTGGTTGATAGGACCATTTCTTCTACTAGAGCTCGCCATCAGGAAACACCTATTAGAAGAAGCCCAGTTACCCCTGGAGTGGCAGCATCAGTTTCCACAGTGGAGAACACACGAGGAGCTGCAACACCCTCAGATATCCCCGTGAAGGAAGACAGAGTTAGTATTGCAGGATTAGATGACCGAGATTTGATCTATCACATTAAGGGGAAGGTTGTGACTAAAGAGGAGTGGACATAGTTCCATAAAAAATTAACAATCAGTGGAAGGATGAAGAGGATAAAGCAAAAGAATATATGAGCAATAGACACAATCCCGAAGATCATGAAGAAAAAATGGGAAAAAAATCAGCATCACGAGGATAACTCCCCACCTGAAGGGACGGTATCTACACTCCAGTTCCCAATTCAATAGCCATAGGGGATAGCCCCCATGAAAAATATATCACCATCGGTGTTGCCTCACTTTTATGGAAAAGAGGTAAAGGATCCGGATGAATTTATTTTTGAATTTGACATCCTCTGTCACAACTACGACTACGCCACTAATGCACAGAAGATGAAACTTTTTCCTACCACTCTGAAGGACAATGCATTATGTTGGTTCATGAGAATAGGAGGGTGAACCATCACTACCTAGGACCAGATGAAATAGGTGTTTCTAGAGAAATATCAGGAGTATTGCAATACCAAGGATAAGAGAGAAGAACTGTTTAAAATGGTACAAAGGGACGATGAAAGTATGGAATATTTTGTTGAAAGGATTTTATATAATGTGCAGAGAGCTGGATAGACTAATATGGGGTTATATGTGCTCAAAATAATCCTACTTCGTGGGATTAGGGAATATTTCCTAGACATGTTAAACCTGTTAGGAAAGGGGGATATCTCAAAGGAGTCCTTTGAAAAGATCATTGAACTATGCAAAAGGTATTATAGGGGATCTTCCAAGAGCAACAAAAGGGACAAACAGAACAAATTATAACATGATGTCTTCGACAGAACACAAAATTCATCTAATGGAGGAGCCACCTGGGAAGAAATAGGCAATCTCCTTGAAAATTTCAAGATAGAAATGATGAGCTCCATCTCCTCAGAAATAGATTTCCTCAGGGAAAATAAGAAACAAGCAGTAGAGGATCTCACACTTGGTATATTCTTCCCTAAATGTAGGAAGAACCACCCTCTGAAGAAGTGCCCTCTCGACAAGGTAGAAGTGTGTCAGCTGTGCAAGATGAACTATGACACAAAATAATGCCCTTCACTACCTCAAGTGAAGGAAGTTCTGTAGGCATCAACTCTAGATGTGGAACCAGCCTACTTTATTGCACAGAAAAAGCCCTCGTAGCCTCGAAATCAAGGTATGGCTTGAGACTTGTTTCCATTTTCAAATAACATGAATAATTGGAATAATATGCAGCACATGAATTCACAATTCCCTTCATCTTATTCTAACCATCAATGGTATCCCTCTCAACCTCTGATGCAAAGTTTTAACTACTAGAAAAATTGGACACAGCCACCAAACCAACAAAATTCTTGGTCTCCTGGATGGAGGAACTTCCATCCAGGGAACCGGTTCCCATATAACCAACCTCCTCAACAACTTCCACATCAAACATTTCCTCATCAACCATACCCTCCTCAACAATACCCTCAACCTTATCAATAGTCGCAGCTGCAACTCCAGAATAATGCTATCCCCAATATGTTGATACAACCACAGCTTCCTACTCAATGTAACCCCAACCCAAGTAATAAAGTAGTCCATCAATTTGAGACTGCCAACATGCCCACTTACTCCATTACTCCCATACCCTGCAACGGCATTTGCTTATGATCAGGGAGGGTAGTGGAGCCCTTTATCATTGAGGATGTTCCATCCTCTATGCGTGAAGAAAGGATGAACCAACAATATTTATCCAATAAAGTGACCCCCATTATTGAAGACACTGATCATCCTACTAATATGGCTTTAGAAACACAAAAAGACACATTTATCGACATACAACATTCACAATTGATTAGGGAACCACCATACCCTGAAAGATTAATATTACCAAAGGTAGTGGGACAACCTCAATTTAACCTCTTAGGAGAGTTAAAAAATCTTTATGTTAAAATTCCACTCCTTCAGGCCCTTCAAGACATACCTATGTATGCCAGAATTGTTTGGGATCTGTGTACAAGGAAACTAGGAACAAAACCCAAGGATCCTCCCACTGTTTATGTTATAGGGAAATTATCTGAATTAATAATGGGGAAAACCCTCTTGGCCAAATACAACGATCCTGGGAATCCCACTGTCACTGTGCAGATTGGGAGCACACAAATACCCAATGCACTAGTAGACTTAGGTGCGGCAATTAACATCATGACCATTGAAACTGTAAGGAAACATGGGTTGACTAATCTCAGGCCAAATCCTACCATTTTATAACTTATAGATAGATCCACTATTAAACCTGAAGGAATCTTGGATGACCTCGTTATCTTAGTTGATTCTTGGGAATGTCCTACTGACTTCTTGGTTTTACAAGCTATGTCACAGCTAGGAGGACACCCATTGATCTTGGGAAGGCCCTGGTTAGCTACAGCTGATGCTTGCATCAGCTGTTAGTTTGGGTCTATGACCATATCAGATGGAACCAAGATAAAGAACCTCACTCTTTATCCTCCAGCTCGGCTGAGCTTAGAAGCTGAAACTCCGTTATGGATGGAGCAAGAGGAAGAAGAGGGATTTCAACCATTATTAATGATAGGGAAGACCTTGAATTTTAAAGATGAAACTGAAGCTGATGCCATTAATAATTTCATCACTGAACCCACTTTTGTCAATAAGAAAATTTATCAGACCTTGAATGCTTCTCTAGGTGAAGAGGAACAAGGAAATCTCACAAAGGAGACATTAGTCAGTGATACTCACATAGTTCCAGTATTGAAAAATTTGAAAAGTGTTCCTGTCGAGTTAGAGTCTAGAAAAACCATGAATATCAATCCCATTCTTACCCCAGATGAACAAGAACACCTAATCACTCTCTTAAAAAAACCCAAGGGGGAATTTTCCCGGGAATACACAGACATGAAGGGCATCCATTCTAATCTGTGCACCCACCACATTTATATCAAAAGTGACTCCTGACCTGTGTGCCAGCCTCAATGAAGAATGAATCCCAATCTTAGGGACATAGTGAAGGAAGAAATTCAGAAACTCTTGGAAGCATGATTTATATATCCCATTTCAGACAGTGAGTGGGTGTCTCCACTCGTGATAGTACCCAAGAAGAATGGTAAATGGAGAGTCTATGTGGACTATAGAGAGTTGAACAAGGCAACACAGAAATATCACTTTCCCCTGCCTTTCATCGATAAAGTACTTGACACCTTTTCCAGGAAGAATTTTTTCTCCTTCCTGAATGGGTTTAGCGGGTACAATCAAATCTAGATTGCTCCTAAAGACCAGGATAAAATTACCTTCATCTATCCCTGGGGAACTTTTGCATACATAGTACTTCCCTTTTGCTTATGCAATGCACTAGCCACATTTCAAAGAGCTGTGATTGGCATCTTTTTAGAATTGGTTAATGATAGTATGAAAATTTTTATGGATGATTTTACTCCTTATGGAAAATACTTTGAAGAAGCATTGAAAAACTTGGAAAAGGTTTGAACACGCTGCGAGCATAACCATCTATCTTTCAGCACTGAAAAGTGCCATATGATGATGAGTGAAGGGGTAGTGTTGGGGCATTTTATCTCTGTTGATGGCATCCAGGTAGACCCCTCTAAAATAAAGGTAATAAAAAATATACCTACTCCTAGAACTCAGAAAGAAGTGCAAATTTTCTTAGGGCATGCTGGATATTACAGAAGATTTATAGAAAACTTTTCCAAACTTGCCTCTCCTTTGTTTTCATTATTAATGAAGGATGTGCAATTTACTTGGAATGGGGCATGCTGGACAACATTTGTTAAACTTAAGGAGAAGCTATCCACAACTCCAATCCTAAGAGGGCCCAATTGGGCCCTTCCTTTTCACATTTCTTCAGATTCCTCTGATACCGCCGTTGGAGTAGTTTTAGGACAGCGGGATGGTCAAGCACCTTATGCAGTTTATTATATTAGCAAAAACTTAACCCCTGTTGAACTTAATTATACTATTACTGAGAAGGCATTTTTATCCATTGTTTACTCCATTAACAAATTTTGACATTATATCACTGGATATCCTACTTTTGTGCACACTGAGCACTCGACCGTCAAGTATCTAATGAATAAACCTGTTACAAATGCTCATGTAACTAGATGGATTCTATTATTACAGGAATTTGATATCACCATTATAGACAGACCTGGAAAAGAAAATGTTGTCACTGATTTATTATCTCATTTTACTAACAGTGATGATAATCTGCTTGTTGAGGACTCTTTTCTAGATGAACACTTATTTGCAGTTTCATCTCACTCCCCTTGGTATGCAGATGTCGCTAACTACTTGGATGCAGGGAAGCTTCTGGCACATTTTTCAAAAAGAGAAAAGAGGAAAATTATTCAACAAAGTTCGAGGTATTGTTGGATAGACAGTCATCTCTTCTACGCAGGCCCTGATCTTGAGATCAAAAGATGTGTAAGAGAAGATGAAATATTCCATATTCTGAAAGCATGCCATGACAAGCCTTGTGGGGGACATTTTGCAGATAGGAGGACAGGACACAAAGCACTAAGAATGGGCTACTATTGGATGACCCTTTTTAGGGATGCAAACAAATATGTCCAGTCTTGTGATATTTGCCAAAGGATGGGCCAACCTAACATATTAGATCAAATGCCTCTTCAACCACAACTGGTGGTTGAACTTTTTGATAGATGGGTCTTAGATTTTGTTGGTCCTATCATCCCTCATTCCAGGCAGAAATCCTACATCTTGGTTTGTACTGACTACATGACGAAATGGGTAGAATCTGTGGCTTTGGTGAAAGCCAATGACCAGGTTGTGATCGATTTCCTGTATGGTGAAATATTTACCTGTTTTGGAGTACCCAAGGAAGTGGTTACAGATGGAGGACCTCAGTTTGTGTCGCATAAATTTGAAGCTCTGCTATAGAAGTACCATTTTCAGCACCAAATAGCTTCACCATCATCATCCCCAAGCCAATGGCCAGGTGGAAAGCACTAACAAAGTTATTGAATCCATCCTTACCAAAATGGTTAGAAGCCATTGTAGAGACTGGGTTGATAGAATTTTGGAAGCATTGTGGGCATATCGTACTACTTGGCACAATACTACATGTTTCTCTCCTTATGACTTGGTGTATGGAAAAAGTGTTGTCTTGTCCATTGAATTTGAAATCAAGACTCTAAAGAAAGATACGAAGGTAAACTTAGATGTGACTGAAGCCTAGAAGAGAAGATTGAATCAATTGAATGAACTTGATGAGAACCGTTTAGCTGCTGTGGATCAGACAATATTAATACAACAACAAAGATCCAATTGGCATGACCAATTCATCAAAAAGAAAGTCTTCTGCGAAGGATACTGGGAATTATTATACGATTCCAGATTCGAAAGGGATTTCAAGGGTAAGTTACACACAATATGGTTGGGCCCATACCTGGTAGACAGAGTATTTGATAATGGTGCAGTCCATCTGGTAACTATTGATGAGAATCATACACCATTATTTGCTAATGGTCACAGGCTGTGACTGTACAATAAGCCCATTTTGAAAGACGTATTCACTTCATAGATTGCAGCTGATTTGGAATACTGGGTAGAACAAGGGAAAGAATCTTTCTCTGCCCCTGTCAATCTTCAGATAATCGCTGTAAATCTTACCTAAATATTTGTACATAAATAAATTGATATTTTTACTATTATTTTTATCTTTTTATCTTTTTACTATTATTTTTACTAGGATTTTATGATAGAGGGGGAGAAAATTTGTCAGTTAAGGAGAGGGATAGCATTACAGTCACTGCCTCGGCCATGGGATCAAGTAGCATTTTTTTATCAAGAAGTATATCACCTGTGAAGGTAGGTATCAAACTATTTATTATTCTTACTTCCTCTATTATCTCATCTCAGCCATAGGGCCTTACTGAACATTCCATTTTATCTATTTAATGACCTACACCATATGGCAGGGTTTGTTAGAACAACCAAGAATCCAAACTCCTCCCTTACCCACCATGGCCTAATCAAATTAATAATTTTATGGGCCTTAGCTCAAAAAAACCAAACCTGGGAGAAATTCACAGGTCAAATTCAGATAAACCAGGAACCTGCCCTTTTGCATGGTGTTCCAATAAAGGAAGAAGTAGCAGTACCTATACTCTTGGGGGTTGTTCAAAACCAAGAGGAGCATGCAAATGTACAGTTGGGGGGAGATGAGGAGCAACATGAGGATCAGAGTCCCTCCAATTTATTTGGGGAGGGTAGATGAGACTATATCGGATGATCAGTCAGATGACCAAGCAAAAGAATTGGAGGAAAATGCACGAGAAAACCCTGTGGAGAGATTAAATAATATGGGAGCTTTGACAGCAGAGGCTGAAGCTAGAGTAACATTAGATGTTGTGACAGCTAAAGCTGAGGATGTTAGAGCCATAATAATAGAAGGAAACACTTAGTTGTTGACCATTGAATATTCCCCTGAATGGGGGGGACTCTAATTGATAGAAGATATCCCTTCTACATCAGCTGCAAATCTAGAGATTCCTGCACCATGAAAGAAAAGAAGGACATCAAAGAAGAGATATAGGCATCACCAACAATAAGAGGAAAAAGAACCAGGTCAGTTATAGTAGCTGAAGTAGCACGGGCAAGATGGGCAACCCTAGAAGCACAGACTAAATTCCCCATTCTGAGACCTAAAGCAAATGTTGCCCCATAGGAACTGGCTGCAGAAGAACCTCAAATTGAGGGACTTCTTTAAGAAAATGGTCTATTAAAAGAAGAAGTACAATCACTTTGGAAACAACTAGAAAATTCGAAGGAAGCATGCAAGAAGAAGGTAGAAAGGAAGCTGCACACATTGCTTGAAGTTGTAGACTGATTAGAAGGATCACCTCCTATAGAGGATGGTGATGAGGAAGAAAGAGTGGTCTGCCCTATGTGTGGAGAAATATTTAATTGGTGAGGCTACAAATTCATAGTTCATTCCTTTGTGACACAACAACCTACACCAGCAGCTGTGGAAGAATAAGGACAAGAAGCACTGCAGATAGAAGTCGGGGATGCAGAAATGATCCTTGGTACAAAAAAGGGGGAAATGAACAATTATAGTCACAACCAACAGAAGAAGGACAATCTGATTGGAAGGATGGTGAAGCTCCCCAAGAGAAACTTTAGCAAAGGGAAGTGGTAGATAAATAGGGTGCCGATACACATGAACCATCATTTTTGAACATTCCTATTGAAGTTGCCACCCAAATTGAGATAGATGAACCAGAGGCTGAAATTATTCTTGATTTTAGTGAAGAAGTCTGTACCGTAACTCCTGAACCATCCCAGGGCACAAAAATAATAGAAATGGAACCCCAGCAATAGGATGATGATGAATTTGAACAGGGTGCTGACACATAAGAACCGGCATCCCTGAATATTCTCATTGAATTTGCCACTCAAATTTGGGTAGATGAACTAGAGGTTGAAAATATTCATGATTTTAATGAAGAAGTCTGTGCTATGACTCTTGAACAGTCTCAGGACACAAAATTAATAGAAATGGAAACCCAACATCAGGAAATTGAGGAAGTTAACCAGGATGTTGTCACACAAGAACCAACATCCCTAGAAATTTCTATGGAGATTCTCAGACAACAAGAAGAAATCAATCCTAAAATGGATATAATTCCTGATTTGGATTTAGGAGAGGATGAACAAATGCAATCGCTGTTAGGATATTTAGACACTTAGTAGTTAGTTAAGATCAACTTGTGTAATATATCCATTAGGTAAAAGTGTGTTTCTTTAGTATGTATTAGTATGCATTTGTAAATATTCTAATCCGACTGTTATGATATGTTCTAGACATAGAGTAATCCGATGGTTCAAATTCTCTTAGATCATACCTACCATTGATCCGTGACTTAACACCTGATTGTTCTATGATCTCTATTTAAAGAGGATAGAGGGTCCTTCTCTAGTTGATCGATTATGAGAATCTCATGTAACTCTCTTTTTTTTGCATAATAAATTGCTCCAAGTAGCTATTTAGCTGGGGCCATGGACTGTTTCCCTCTCGAGGGTTTTAACCACATGACAAACATCGATGTGTTGATCTGTGAACTATTTATGTGAAGTGGTTTCTAAAGGTGTTCGGTCTTTTGGGAGTACCCTATGTACTCGAACATGGTATCAGAGCTTCTATGAAGAGCCACTTTTGGTTTTGATATAGATATGGAGCAGGTGTTGCCGAAACTTTGAAAGGGTTTTTTTTTATATATTTTCTATGCATTTTTGGCCTATGGGGGTTGTTCCATTGCATCCGGAGCACCGTTTCTATTGGGAAATAGTTTTCGTTTCACCGAAAACCATTTCCGTTTGCTCCAGAAACACCCATTTCGACAAATCTGAAGGAAAAGAAAGCAAGCACGGAAAATGAGAGAGAAAAGTAAAAAAAAAAAGCCCCATTCCTCTTTTACATACCTTTTAAACTTAGCTCACTTGGTCCAAAGTTTCTTTACACCTTGATAAGTCTTGAGTTCAAGTCTTACCAAGCTACTTTTTAGTGCATGCAATTTCTATTTTCAAGCTACTTTATTGTAAAAATGCATCTCACATAAATAAAATAAAATAAAAGTGAGTCACTTAAGTCTTTTAATTTATTGCCGCACTATTTAAAAGTCACATTATTGAAAAAGTGAGCATCACTTATTATACAAAAGTGATTCACTTCAAAGCAACTTTATTGTAAAAGTGATTGTCAAAGGTTGATCTTAGGAAGAGGGGGATTTTTTTTTTTAGTTGGTCAAGTTAATATCTACCATGTCACTATTGGGGACATCTTCAACATTTTCTTTGATCAAGCATAATTTCATCATCTGGAATCAGTTTTAAGTGCCATTTTTTTTAAAACCGCATATTTTTTTGAGATATTTACATCCAGATAGTTAGTTTCTATTCTTTCAGCCATTATTTTATAGTATGGCCTCCCCTTGTGATATTATACTTACAAGTTCTAACTAATTCTCATGGAAATATCATATGGAGGATGTTCTGCGAAGTAGGGGACTTTTCAGGATAACCTCAAGGAAAGAAACATAACCCACTGATGATGATAAGAAAATTAAATGGGAAAATCTATGTGATGAAGCTCGTGGATTGATTGGGATGTCAATCTCTACTGATTTGCGATTCCACATATATGGAATTAATGAACCTAATCTCACTTGGAAAAAGTTGGAATCAGTGTTTGGTAAACATAATGAAATTCGGGGCCATTAACTTGAGAATGAGTTACTTTCCTTGAATCCAAATGATTTTTCATGCATTCAAGACTATTTATCTAAGTATAAAACTCTTAGACTATTATGTGTTGAATACAAGATTAAGAAAGAAGACAAACAATGTATTTATCATATTCTTTCAAAACTTGGACCTACATATTCTGTTTTTGTATCTACATTCTACTCCATGAAAGAATCCTTGACTACAGCTAGCTATCAAGAGCCTAGCCTTGAATCCTTTTGTGATTCCTTAATTAGAGAGTAAGATAAGCTCATTCATCTTGGAATAATTAACAATGCAGATACATCTGGGAAAGCCTTATTGTCCCAACAGAAAGAAAAGTCCAAGCCTCCCAAGAAATAGAATTTTCGCAATAATAAGCCAAACAACAAGGGTCCCAAACCCTCTTAGTCAGCTCCTCCTTTAAAAAATGACAAAGGATCCAAGCAAAAAGGAAAGAAGATTGAGAGTCATTGCAATTTTTGTGGGAAATATAATCATGATGAATCTAAATATTTTAAGAAAATGGCAGCCTTGGAAGCAGCAATGAAGAAGCACCACATCAACCTAGATCCATCTTCAGAATCTAACTCTCATGGAGATGCACTTTGTGCTTCTTGTTACTCTTATACTACATCTTCTTCTTCTACTTCAAATGAATGGCTCATTGATTCTGGAGCATCTTATCATATGGCTATGGATCAAGCCATCTTTTCTACTATGCATGAATGTAACACTAAGAAAATATTTGTTGGTGATGATAGATCTATAAATGTTGTAGGATCTGGAATAGTTCCAGTAGAGAATGGTCATTTCAGTGATGTACTATGTGTTCCAAAAATTTCCTGTAATTTGTTATCAATCTATCAAATCACTCGTTCGGGTGAAGGTAAAACTGTGACATTTACACCTCACCAAGTTGTAATCAAGGATTTTAAAAATCCTCAAAATGTTTTTGCTACTGGAACTGTTGATGATATTACCAGGTTGTACAAATTTAACAACTTTGGGTCATCACCTTTTCCTTCAGTTTTTGTTGCTCATAGTGATAACTTGAGCAAACTTTGGCATGAGTGATTTGGTCACTTAAATTATTTCTCATTGCAACAACTATGTAAAAACAATATGGTGATTGGTCTTCCGCTGGTATCTTTCAAGGATGGTGTTTGTTTCAGCTGTGTACTCGAAAAACATAATCGGGACAGTTTTGACAAACATGCCTCTTGGCATGCCTCAGTTCCCTTGGAGCTTGTGCATAGTGACTTGTGTGGCCCTCTTCCATCTGCTTCCTTTTCTAGTTTCAAATCTTTCTTAACTTTCATTGATGACTACTCCAGACGCACTTGGGTTTACTTCCTAAAACTTAAGAGCAAAGTATTTAACATGTTCTTGGCCTACAAGGCCCTTGTTGAAAAACAATCTGGTCATCAAATTATTAAGTTAAGATCGAATAATGGAAAAGAATATGTTAACAATAAGCTCACTACTTTTTGCACTGAACAAGGAATCCAACAACAACACGTTGTTCCATATACACCACAACAAAATGGTGTAGCTGAACGGAAGAACCGCACTTTAAAAGAAATGACTAATTGTATGATCCAATCTAAGGGACTAAGTCTTCAATATTGGGCTGAGGCCATAAATTGTGCAAATTACATAGTTAATCACACACCCACTAAAGTTTTACAAGGTATAATAGGTGAAGAATCATGGAGTAAAATTAAACCAGATGTAAGTCACTTTCGTGTGTTTGGTTGTGAAACACGGGATCACATTCCGGATGAAAAACAGAAAGCATTGCAGCCTAAAAGTGAAAAGTGCATATTTGTTGGATGTTCTAAAGATGTAAAAGGTTATAGACTTCTTCAACCACATTCTCATGATATAATCATTAGAAGAGATGTTAAATTTGATGAAAATATCTTGGCCTGTGAGCCTAACTTAATGGGTGTGTCATCTTTGGCCTACGAGCCTGATTCGATGATTGTGCCTTCTTATTATTCTTCTTCTTCTAGCTTCCTTGATAGGTTTCGAAATCCAATTTCTGATGATGACAATGAGGATGAAAATCCACCTCCACCTGCTCATGTTCTTCCAATTGCACCAACACCAATTCCTCCTCGATGGTTCCATTCAACATGTGAAGCAGCTAGTGATCTTCTCGATAATCCTAGAGATCAACGTCGAACACGTTCTCAGTTTCAACGAGCCTCTTCTCTTTTAGTTCAAGTTTTTGAGAATCATGATCCAGAAACTTTTGTAGAAGCTTTAGGAAATCCATATTGGGATGTAGCTATGGATGAAGAATATCGGTCCTTAATGGCAAACGATACTTGGGATCTTTTTCCTCTTCCAAAAGAAAGAAAACTTGTTAGATGTAGATGGGTCTACAGAACTAAGTATGCATCAGATGGAAGTGTTGAAAGACTTAAGGCAAGGTTAGTTTCCAAAGGTTTTTCCTGAGTTGAAGGGATTGAATACAATGAAACCTTTTCCCCTGTAGAAAAAATGAATTCCATTTGCCTTGTTCTTTCCCTTGCAGCCTTACATAACTGGGAAGTCCATCAAATGGATGTCAAGTCTACCTTTTTACATGGTGATTTATAGGAGGAAATTTACATGGGAACAACCTCCTAGATATGTTTAGGATAACTGTAGCCTTGTCTGTCTCCTTAAGAAAACCTTATATGGCCTTAAGCAAGCTCCTAAAGCTTGGTATGCCAAAATGGATAGCTTTCTCCTTGCCACTGGTTTTTCTAGATGCCATTCAGACTTGAATGTCTATACCAAGAAAGTAGGAAACCATCTCATCATACTTTTTCTTTATGTTGATGATATTATCCTTACTGGTAGTGACCCTAACCTTATAACCCATGTGGAATCTAGTCTTAAGAAAAATTTTGAAATGTCAGACTTAGGACATTTGTATTATTTTCTTGGTCTCCAAGTCTTGCAAACCAAAGAAGGAATCTTTCTTTCCCAGTCTAAGTATGCTTGTGACCTTCTTCGTCGCTTCCACATGGAAGATTGTAAACCAGCTCCTTCTCCCTTCCAGTATGGAGTCAAACTTTCTACCACTTGGACTCCCCTTGAAGCAGATGCCACCTTGTATCATCAGCTTGTTGGTAGTCTTTTATACTTTACTCATTCTCGTCCTGACCTTTCTTTTGCCATTGGTCATGTTTCCCATTATATGCAAACTCCTCATGAAAGTCACTAGAAAGCAGCAAAAAGAATACTTGGATATATTCGAGGTACAATTCAGTTTGGGATTCATTACAGTACAGGGGGAAAACCTTTGTTGGTTGGTTTCACTGATTCAGATTGGGTCGGTGATCTCGATGATTGAAATTCTACTGCAGGTTATGGTTTCAGTCTGGGATCTGGACCTATCACTTGGGCTTGTAAGAAACAACAAGCGCTTGCTCTTTCTTCAGCAGAAGAAAAATATCAAGCCACAATTAATGCCAGTCAGGAAGCTTTATGGCTTCGACAGATCCTTTCAGAGTTTGGATTCGAGCAGAAGCAACCTACCCCACTTTGGTGTGACAATCAAAGTGCCATCAAACTTGCCAAATATCCAGTTCTACATTAGCACAGCTAACACATTGAGCTTCACATGCACTTCATCAGAAATCTTATTCATGATCGTGTTATTGAAGTGCTCTATTTCCCAACAGATGATAAAGTTGCAAACATCTTCACCAAGTCTCTTACAGAAGCGAATTTTTCTAAACTTCGGTCTATGTTAGGAGTTCAGGAATGTGTCCTTAAGGGGGGATAGGCTCTAATGCCTCCTTCCTTGTCCTAATAGTGTCACTTTTGTAAATCCTTCAATCCTATCCCAAGTTGTTCTTAAGGGGGGGATGTTAGGATATTTAGACACTTAGGTGTTAGTTAAGATCAACTTGTGTAATATATTCGTTAGGTAAAAGTGTGTTTCTTTAGTATGCATTAGTATGCATTTTTAAATATTCTAATCCGATGTTTACGATATGTTCTAGACATAGAGTAATCCGACGGTTCAACTTCTCTTAGATCATACCTACCATTGATCCATGGATTAACACCCGATTGGTCTATGATCTCTATTTAAAGAGCATAGAGGGTCCTTGGCTAGTTGATTGATTATGAGAAGCTCATGTAACTTTCTTTCTTTTGCATAATAAATTGCTCCAAGTAGCTATTTTGCTAGGGGCCATGGATTGTTTCCTTCTCGAGGGTTTTAATCACGTGACAAACATCAGTGTGTTGATCTGTGATCTATTTGTGTGAAGCATTTTCTGAAGGTGTTCGATCTTTTGGGAGTACCCTATGTACTTGAACAATCACAAGCCTCGGGAGAAACTAGAATCCTCAAATAATAGCTCCATATTGCAAAAGGCATGGAAGCAACTCTACAACCATAGAAACATGAAGAAATAGAAGGGCAAGGATTTTTTATAGAAGAACCAGTGGCCTTGCATCTCCTTGTCAAAGCTGCAGCTGACAATCAGGTAGATCAGGAGATCAAAATTTAGGAAGAGGTTGTCACACAAGAACCAACACCTTCGCAATAAACTGTTGAGGTTTCTATAGGAGAACTCCAAGGAGAGGATGTTGTTACATAAGAACCAGCATCCACAGAAGTTGTTTCAGAGGAACCTATGGTTGAAGTTATTGTAGGAGAAATTCAAGGAAGGGATGTTGTTACACAAGAACCAGCACCCCCAGAAGTGATTTTAGAAGTATCCTGGCAGGTAGTATAGGATGTTCAAATCGGAACATTAGATGATAAGGTATGGACTCAACTTCCTCAAAATTTTGTCAATTTGGATTCTGATAATGAATAACATGTTTAATATGAAGAAATACTGAGGATGAAAAAAGAACTCTCAATCCTAAGAATAGAAGTGACAAAGTGGAAGAGTCAGGTGGAGAGGTATCAAGAAGGGATGGTTTCCCTTGCTGAACATAGGAATACCATCAAGGAATTGAAGGAAAGATGGGTAGAATAACTCATGTCCAAGAAACTTTATGGGGAATAGTTATAGAAGGAGCTAAAGGAGCTGAAAAAGTTCAAATCCATGCACATGGAAAAATATCAGCTATATACTCTTTCTCAGGAATTGTTGGGTACCAGAGTACCATCCTCCTCTTACCCTATGTTTTTATTTGAGCAGTTCATCTAGTTTAAACTGAGGGTTGTAAAATAAGGGAGACCGTATGAAATAGAAACCTTAGCTAAATTCCTAGAAACATTTATGGAAAGTGACATTGAGGAGCATAACTTGCTTTGTGAGCTTTATTTGCATGAGTTAGCTTGTCCCTTGGATCACCATTCAAATCCTATCCCTTTATCAGGTGATGTTAAGCTAAGGGATTTTGCTTCCTTTGTTAGCAATCATGTTCAGTGGGAAACATCCTTCCAAAATTTCTCTCATAATGAGTCCCACTCTAACCTTTGGATTCGAAGTGAACCTCCGAACCCTTATCTTCTCCTTGCTCGTCAGTAGAATGTACTCTCATGTCCCATCCAAACTTAGTAGATAATGGAACTTGAAGAAAAGGTTATCTCTACTTGTGTCAGCTAGATTTCCAACCATCAACAATTGGATTTTGAAGGTAGCCAGCACAGATGGTAGGTTGTCTCTTCAACTTTGAGAAATATAGATCCGTATTGTTATAGGAATTTAAAACATGCACTTTCCAAGGTTGAAGGATATGTTGGATGCATTAAGAAATGTGGAGTTAATTAGCTGGGACTCAAATTCAAATTTCCTCTCATTTTGTGGCCAGCAAAACCATACAGGGAAGTCTTCTCATTAACAAAGGTAGAAGAGCATATGTGTTGGAGGTATTGGGTTGTCCATAAGGTATTCTTGGAAAAACTGGGAACGCCTGAATTCCCCTATAACTTTTCTTCTCTCCATGAACGAAGTACATTTTCAGATTTAGATTCAGACTAATAGAGGTTGTTGCATGGGGATATGCAACAAGATAGTTGGGGGAAGATGTTGGGCCCATAAATGACCCCTTTTTGACCACCTTTACCTACCTCTTTTTTCCTCATCCTACTCTATTATGTACACTAAACAAATGTTTTTCCTTCATTCGGTCCCTCAATTCATACAGGTATGGTTAATCATTGTCTTATTTTATTAATGCTTAGGATTGTTGTAATCAGGGCCTTACATCTTGAATTATGCTAACATATGCTGGTTTTATAAAGATAATTTGAGATGTAAAGGATACATGTGTAGAGGGATGAACATGCCAAGAGAGGGATGAACATTAATTGCTGAGATGATCACCATCCATTCCATCATTTCCCAAAGAACACGGTTAAAGGATACTATTCCACGTAAACTGTACAAAGGTAGCTGGAACAGGATGCAACATATTCGGAGGCAACAGTGCGTCGCTGCTCAAGAATAGCTGCAATCCATGGAGTATCTTCTCAGTTGATCATGATCATTATTTCTAGCTCGAGTAACAACCTTCCTATATTTTTTGCTTTCATCTTACCACGACTGTAACAACTTATTGTGATTGGGGAAGCTTGAATATCAGAGATCTTCGTGGCTGCCCAATAATAGTGGGAAGATGTTAAGATTGTAATTGTATAAATACTAGGAACTATTCTGAGCCAGGGGTTGAAAAATTAATCAAATTTATTGTATCAGCTGTGACTGAGGTTGTGTGTTCATCTGCCATTTTAATACAAGGAGTTTGATTCTTCATATCTCGACATTCTAACGTGTGCTACTTCCATCATCTCTATGTGAAGGATGGGTTCTCCTTCCCACAAGGATTGCTGAGTTAATTAGGTATTTTATTTATTCTGTTATGTGGTTTGGATTTTGTGATAAACCCCTTTATTTACAGTAATCTGCAACAGTCATCAATTTGTTGTGTGTTCATTTGAATGATCAGTAATTACATCCCCTGTAAATTGCAGTGGTGTGGTGTGACAGTTGATTGTGTAGGTTAACTTCCTCTTATGCAACTGTGTGATAGTTGTGACAACCTTGTTCATCCCTAGTTCTTTGAATTGTTGTTTTCTTTAGATCCTTGTAGTTTATTCCTTCATAGTTATAATTGTAGAACTTAATTCCTATACTTTGAATTCCTATATTAAGTCGAATTAAGATAGTTGAGATGGATCTTTAGATGGTTTGGTAATTGAGGATTTAACTTTTTGCAAAAGTAATCTAGATGTTTATTTCCTAAATCTTTTAATTCTAGATTAAGGATTGTAAGAAAGTATTTGTGATTTTCTTAAGAAGGTAAGCTAGATTAAGTAGATTATGGGATGAGTTTAGCTGAATAGGAAAGTAGGGTCATTCATTTACAGCATCAGCTACTTAGTGTTTAAAGAGACTTATCTGTGAAATAAGAGACTTCCCTAGGTTAACAATTTATATTGAACACTCTATATGTTGGCTTTAATTAACTTGCATATAGGGTTCCCAACAACCAGCCCAGACAAGAATTACCTTGCCTAGCAACATCCATAGAGTGGGTGAAGTCTCACTTGATATGTTCAAGGGAGAGCTGTGAGAACCGAGTTTTCGGTAGTAAGGAGGGAGGATATGGGATCTGATGGGGAAAAAAACATAACTATCAAATCCAGATCTAGACTTTTATCATTCACTCATCTTCACGACTACATATAGATTGCATCATGTATTTGTCATAGTAGTGTTAGTGCAGCAACATCATTTATGAAACAACTTAACTCATAATACAATAGAAATAGAAATAGATCGCAGCAACATCAACATAATAGAAGTGGAATAGATCGTGGCATAATCAGTAAATTATAACCGAAAGATAGTAGATCACAACATCATCATAACAGATTCAATACATTTCACATAGGTATTGCAACATAGAAAATAGTAAGACAAAAGACAAGATTTATGCAATGACCGTCATGGCATATTCATTCCACACAATAGATCTAAAACACATGATTGTTCTCCACAGTAGGAGACCAATTACATCCCAAAACTTAGAAATATCACATATACAACACATGACTCTCTATCGCTGTCCCTTCTCTCTATCTATCTTACAGTTGCAAAAAAAGCTCTATATATAGGCTTGCTCCTTGACATCAAATCTCCACTTCTAACTAAATTCTAACCACTAATCACCTATGGTGAACAAACTTGGTCAAATAATATATAAAATATTCCAAAACAGTTATCTTTCTACCCATCACATTGATCTGGCCTTGTGCGGTGTCGCATGAGCTTACGCAGCTGTCGCGATGCTACGAAACTCACTTACCAAAACCCCTGCCAACAAGCCCCCAAAATAGTCTTGTGGATTGTCCTTGAGCCATGTCAGGTTGAAAGGGTATATGTTGATGTCTTGGCCTTGAAATATTTGAACTACTACGAGATCTCACAAACCTGCAGTTGGAATTTTATGGCTGCGCTTTGATAGTTGGTCAAGACTTGCTACACAAGGTGCTCTTCTCTAGCCTTACCATCGACCATCTTCCAATTATCTTGCACCACCTGTAGTGTGGAGACTACTTTAATAGGAAACTACCCACCAACTTCTTGAAATTCATTGAGCTGAGTGCAGCTCTTTTGTTGGAGTTCATGTGCATGAGCAACTCTCTACTATAGGTCCTTCAATTCCTCAGATCGCATTATCTGCACCATCACCGGCATTTCTTGTAGAGATGTCTTTAGTATCATCAATTTTCCTTCAAATTATTGCACCTACATGGTCAACTAGTCGAGGTGCTCATCTTGGACAACTCTTTTCCAAAATTATTGGATCACAACCTCAGAGGATGTTAATAGGAATTCTCAACCATTATGAACACTATGTGTTCCTCTGCAATGTAAGACACAACTACAGAACAAAAAGACACAGTAACATATAATTTCCTTGAATAATTAAATCAGTTAACTTAAAACACATTATACCTCAACCTTGAATCTATTTATCTTCTCTCTGGAAAGTCCTTGTAGTGGTTCAGTATTTGCAAAAGAGATCACAAGACAAACAAAAGGGATGAGAGCATCATGATGACTGACTACCCATATTGGTGATCAAGGAATCCAATAATATTTAATTACAAACACTATAAAAATATAGAAAAGGGAAATGTATTTATATTAATATATGGATTAGAAAGAAGTACAACCAAAATCCTTGATGTTGATGGCTTCTGTCTCAATCAAGAATGTCTACAATCTCCTATGACTATGAATATCTCTCCAAACACAAGATACCTCTACCTTGCCTCCGATTCAGACTTCAAACTAGTAGCATAAGGATGAGTTTTCTGGCCTATTCCACTCTCCTCATGAAGGATTCATTTATAGGACTAGAACCCATGGGATGACTTACCAAAAGGATAGAATGAGATCGGGATAGGTGAGGGAGGCAAATGACACCTATGCTAGGCATATAGGAACTAATTCCATTAAGGATTTCTTACATAAGATTCTAGAAACACCTTTTTCTCCTTTTTACTGACGACTGGTGCTCTTAGCCAAACTGAGAGGAGTGTCGACCTAGGGGTTTTTCCCAACAAGAGGGAAAATGATTCCTTTTACTCAACTGAGGCAAGCGTCACTTACGCTCTATGAAAAATACAAGGAAGCGCCGTCCCTTCTAGATCAAGGAAAAAAATGCTCAAGGTGACCCAAACCAGGCTTTTTCGGAGGTTAACAGGAAACATGAAATTGTTCTGAAGGCTGACAAGCAGTGTGATATTTTCAAGTGAACATAATTCCCCCCAAAGCATGAAGCTAGAAGAAGGTGATAGGTGAAACAGTTTGCAAAGTTTTTTTTGATACAAAGGCAAAGAGAGATAGACTCATATAGGACTGGTAACTGACTTTATCCAACCCAATCATAGCTGCGGACCAATACACTATAGATCTATGATGATGACCATGTGATTCCATACTAATGATACACTGTAGATCCATGAATAACTTCTACAAGAAGTAAGACATAGCTACAAGATATACATGCTATATTTTTATCATTCAAGTTAGCATTATATTAGGATCTTTAACTGAGCGAATAACAAGCACGACAATCAAACACAAGAGAAAATGAACACAAGGTTTTTCCTCAGGGAAACCATAAAGGAGAAAAACCCATAACTTCCTCAGAGACAGAATTAACACCAAAAGAAAATCCCGAAAAACAGTAAGATGATCTCTCGACAGTAGTAGTCTCTCTCTCTCTTGTCCCAACAACTTCTTCTCTCTCAGTTATGCGCTACAACTGAGTGTGAGTGAGTGTGTGATAAATAGAGAGGCTCACTTTCTATTTATACTAATTCCCGACTTGACAATGACTCACTAGGGATGACTTCTCTAAGAGAGTCTAATAACCCTGGGGCCCCACAACTATGGGGAATTTAACCCTTGATCAATAGGAGGGTTACCCACAATGAATTTACATGACTTGTTTACATTATTGAACCTCTTGATGGGAACATCAGGGCATGACATGACTCAAGTACATTACAAACACTTCCAAGAATAAACATTGGGGTACAATACATAATATATACAAGTGAATACATTCCAAAGTTACAAATACATCAACACTCCCTCTTAACTAGGAAGGTATTCTCTCGACACAATTTGTTAGCACTGTACTTCTTCTTTGTATCCACTAGATCATCACCGAGTTCTCATCATATTCATCTTTAAGTCATCTTAATCACTGGATCTGGATCATCACTCAATCTAGATCATCATCACTAGATCTGGATCATCACTAGGTCATCATCACTGGATCTAGATCATCATCACTGGATAATCATCACAGGTGATGTAGCTAGGGTTTTACCCCTAGCTTGTGCGAATGAGCACCTACTAAGGAGAATGGATTCCTTAGTAGCAGTTCAATAATATGTGAAATAAAAGATGCTA
>LPNX010069820.1:244383-272261 GCA_001517045.1 Pseudotsuga menziesii
TGGAACGACGATCTCGAACCAACTGCAAGGACTGAAAAGTACATAACCTCAATAATGGATGAGGAATCATCTGATCATTTGGACGAGGCGGGCATAGCCATGCTCGTATCAATATACATAAAAATAACTGTGAGGCCCGAAAAGGGGGACCTGTAGGATATATAGAAATCCACCGTGTATATCATAAGGGTCCAGAAGGGACACAAATCTGGAACATATTGCTGGGCTGACCATGTCTGAGCTGAACAACTGATGCACTGGAATGACAGTAGTGCTACTGAATGTGGTTCCAAAGGAACTAATGAGCTGCTGGATCAAAGTGAAAGTGGTCATACTTACAATGGTACACTGATCTGGAACTGAACTGGGTACTCAAGGAAGCATGGAACTGGATGGCTTCCAAATACAATCGCCAACGCAGCCCGGACATCCATGGGAACATATAACTGGCCGTTCCAAAGTGACTCACCAATGTGCTAGAGTCAGGGGAAATCCGGGGTCTTCGATACATAATGGAAAGGATATACATCCTGCGCGATTCTCAACGATGCGATTAAGGTGCTGAAGTCGAGCATGTGAGAAACAACTATTCGGAGAGGCAATGATGACTCCTCCCAAAATGGTCCGTACGAACTCACCACAGATGGTGATGGGTCCAAGGCGCAGGGGCCTCTAGGTCTATCCTCTGGAATAGAGGGGCTGTCGTCGACAGAGGGAGACCTGCAACTATCAAGGCAATGATGTTTCCTTGACAGGAGCGCGAGGTGACAAACCGAACTGTGATAGTACTGATGACAGGAGTGATAAAAAGGGGGGAAATAACTGGGAAAGTAGAGTGGGTGGAATCAAACTTCCTTTGTTCAGAGTATGATGGCGGGGATGATCGGGCAGCATATGAGACTGACTGGTGGTAAAGGGATCATAGCGGTATAGGATCTGAGGGTGAATGGGCTAAGGGAGACTCAAGCTGTGGTAAAATGGCAGGAGATTGCAGAATACTCCGAACAAAGGCGACTTGATTGGGGGTGCTGCCGAGAGGATCGATCATAGCGCCAAGAGGTGTGGGGGGGATTCTTCATGGGTTAGGGAACTAGAAGAAGTGTGGATATAAAATGGTACTGTTATGTGGATTTTACAAGCCCAAGACAGTTCATGCTCGTGGTTGCTTTCAATTTTAAGGAGTCTGAAAGCAAATAAGAAGACTCTGAAGTAATAGAATGGTACTGTCGTGTGGATTTTACGAGCCCAGGACAGTACATGATCGTGGTTGCTTTCAATTTTAAGGAGTCTGAAAGCAAATAAGAAGACTCTGAATTAATGGAATGGTACTATCGTGTGGATTTTACGAGCCCATGACAGTGCATGCTCGTGGTTGCTTTCAATTTTAAGGAGTCTGAAAGCAAATAACAAGACTCTGAATTAATGGCCAGGCAAGGAGGAAGTGTTCAATCAAGGAATATTTATGATGACCAGGACTGAGGGTGGGGGGGAACACTGGTGGGCCTCCTTGCGGGGTGAATGAATGGTGGCAAAATAATGAAACATTTGCAGTATGACAGGAGTGGATGGCTCATGTAAAAAGTGTGAAATAATCTGATGACGGCCGATGTGGCGTGCAAATCGATGCGGCAAGGTGTAGGGACACAATGTTGAAATTGTACCAAGTGAGAGTGAGAAATGATCTCAAGCATCATCACGAGCTCAGAAAAATGAATCCGGAGATATAAAAAGTGTTAAAAACGGAGAGCGGCCGAAGTGGCGTGTAAACCGAGGCGACTATTGGTATCGAAAAAATGGGCAAAAATGATGTAGAAAAAAATAATGAAACGAGGTGACCATCGTGATGGTATCGTCGTGCTGATTCCAATGGTGGAAACGGTTCGAAAAATGGACTCCGTATGGGTTCAGAATGGCCAAAACAAGAAAAAGGTCAACGGGCTATAAATAGTAAGTGGGACGCTGTTTCTGACGAACGGGGGGTACATCAGGCCATGTGTCGATGTGGTGCTCTATAATGGCAGGGTCAAGACCAGGCATTTCAGTATAGGACCAGGCAAAGACATCGTCGAATTCTCTAAAGAGTTTGTTGTATTCCTAAATTTCTTGCTTACTGCAAGAGGCTCCTAAAGTGATGAGTTCAGGGGTGCCTCCTAGGGCAGCAATGTCAATTTGGATGACAGGTGAGATGTTGGCCATGTTGCCCTCTTCAAAGGTGTCAGGAGCAGGGATAGGGTCCTTGAACCAGTCGACCTTGGAGGGAAGGAAATATTTGGATTCAACTGCAAATTGGGTAGCAGTGTTAGAGGAGGATTCATATGGGAGGAAGTAGGAACGATGGTGCATGTCATCCCAGGGATAATCCGGGGCAGTAAGAGCTTCAAGAATCTCCTCATCAGTACAGAATGTTTGTGTCATCAAATCGGGTGATGAGGGAGTAGTGACGGAAGAGATCATATAAATTGTATTAACCTCTCGGGAAGGGGGAGAGATCGGGGGGTGGATTTCCTCAATGGTGGGTGGTGTCGTCTCAAGATCTAGGTTGTTCATCTCAAAGAGAGCTGCTCTGTAATCGGGGAGATCGGGACAGTGATTTTTGTAATGCCCATAAACACTGCATATGGCACAGGAGTGGTTAGTGCGCAGGGATTTGTCGCGAGGCTTAGGGGTTGAATCTAGATGGACAACTGGGATAGTGGGGTCATTGTCAAGCATTTGCATGTATTCCTGTAACGCCAGTAACTGAGGACATAGGTGAGTCGCATGGCCCAACTCATCGCACAGCGCGCATTTGGGAGGAGCACGAAAAACAAGGGGGTTTCTGACTATCTTAGGAGGTGGGACAGCAGTGTAAGGTTGGGGGCCTCTACCCCCAGTGGGTTTGGTAAGAGGAGGGGGGGGGGTTCACGGAGGACGACAGGGTAGCGACACCGAGAGGTGGTTGACTAGTAGTGACAATGGGTTGCACCGGTTGCAGGACGACATCTGGTGTCGGCGAGGGAACGGGAGGCGAAAGATACCAAACGGGTAATCCTAAGGTTAACTCGGGGAGGCTAAGGGTAGCCATGACCGGGGCACTAACCACTCCTGAGGGAGGGAAGAGGAAAGGAATGGTATGGATGGGTGTAGCACCAATGTGACTAGGTACCAAAGGGGGTTTAGGCAACAAGGGCGGTTGATTAGTAGGAGTTCGCGTATTATGGGATAGGGTACATATGGCTTCAGAGGTGGAGCCATATTGGTTCCGTTGGGTCTGGAGGTTGACCTCATTGGAGGAGATCATCAACAAGTGGTGGGTACTTGAGTCAAGCACGGGTTGATCAGGAGCAGCGTAAGTGATTTGTTGTTGGGTTGGCGCGTTGGCTTGAGGGGGAGCCAACGGTTGGGTGTTCACTACGCCTTGGGTTGGTAAGGGGTTTTGCAATACCAAAGGTGGCTGCTGAGGTTGTGGGAGGTTGGGCCGTGATTAAGGAGCTGTCTTCCCTTGGCGTTGTACATCAACAGCCCAAAGTTGCCGAAACCGCTCCATATGTGGACAAAAATGTGTGTAGTGGCCATAGACCCCGCAAACAGAACAAGGGTAGTTTGTTCGCAAATTAGGGTTTTTAGCCTGCTTAGGCGGGCAATCAAGGTTTTGGTTAGTAGGGGATGCATTATTACTAGCAGGGGGAATAGGGTGTTGACCAGCTTTCTCGGTCAGTTGGTTGTTCCCACGATTTCGGCCTCTGCCGCGGTTTTGTTGGCCCTGGTTGCGTTGGTTGTTCTGGTTTTGCTGCGGGTTTTGTTGAGCGTAAACTTGCCCTTGGACATCAGGTGGATTCTGAGGTTGCACAGGGGCTGGAGCAGGCTGTGGTGGATGATATGTAGGTGGAGGCTGCACAGGTGTAGCAACCTGAGGGGGTTGCTGATAGTGCTGTGGAGCGGGTTGTGGGTTTGCCTCATGGGCTGTCTGTGGCGGGTAATAATGAGGTTGGGCTTATGACGGTGCAGGAGCTGGTGCAGCCTGCTGGTGATAGTAGGGCTAAGGTGTGACCGGGGGGGCGTAAGCGGGAGTCATATGGCCAAAACACTGAGGTGGACATGAGGGTCCATGGGAATGGTGGTGATGTGTCATGGGAGCATACGGGTTGGTTGCTCCCGACTGTGAGGTAGCCCGCGAAAGGTCAGGACCAGGGGTAGGACGTGCTATGGAAAATGGTTGAGGCTGCAAAGAGACATGGCCAATGATGCCGTCGGCAGTGTGGGATGCCCCCGATGCATCTCGCTGGGAGGAATCGTCGTGAGGGGCATCAGGTATTATGGTATAAAGATAATCTGACTGGGCGTAAATGAGATCGAACTGTTGGGATTTAAGGATAGCCTCTTCTTCAGACTGGGGTCTTTCGAATGCCACATCCTTAGCAATGATAGGAAGGAGGGATTTGAGGAACCAATCTAGGAAGATCAAGTCATCTAACTTGATCTTGCATAAGCTACGGCGTCGACGCCATTCATGAATGTGGTCCATGATGTGGGTAGCTGTGTTTTGTCTACATGATAGTAGGATCTCAACGCCTACGTCATAGCGGACAGGTAACTGGAAGAACTGTAGGAAGGTCGAGGCAAGGGAAGCAAAGGTGGCATGGGTTCCATGGGGTTGTTCGATATACCACTTGGCAGCAGAGCCAGTGAAAGTGTGTTGTAATAAACGGAGGCGAATAGAGTCATCTACTATGGAGTTGGAGGAACACCATAGATGGAAGGACATGATATGGTTTTGTGGGTTCTCACCTGCCTTGCCCTCGAACTTAGGGATGTCAGAGGGGAGCTTGGTGGGCATGTGAGGCCACGCAGGGTCGTGTCGGATGGGGTCGTTGGTTAATCTGGCTAGGTCAGGCAGGTTGAGGCTAGCCATGAATGGCAAACTGGATGAAGGATGTGACACGGTAGTGGGTTGGATTAAGTTGGGGCCGATGCCCCCAAGTGGAGGGGTCATGTGAGGGAGGTTGCCCCCAAATGGGGGAACTAAGGTGGTATAGGACGGTCCCGCCCCACCATGGGTAGTATGAGCCACTAATGGAGTGGGAATAGGTATTCCCGCTGCGGGAATAGGTGCCGTGAGGGGAACGGTAAATGGGGGCCCCATGGAGGGCATACCCATAGCAGGTGTGGTAACTGGTGTAGTGGTGGATGTGCCACCAATGGTCCCTACCAAGATGGGAGTGGGAGTCACTCCAGCCATGGGGCTAGTAGGGGTAGTGTAAAGGGGGTTCTCAGACTCTGGCTTAGAATCAGAGGTAAAATAAGGGGCATCATTATCTGGTGATAGAGTCCTATGGCGCTGACGAGTGGAGTCAAGTGACAAGGCTCGAGATATATGATAAGTGGCATCAAGTGATGATGATCTGTGTCGATGACAGGTGGTGTCAAGTGAACCGTGCTGTGGGGGCTCACCTATGAGGCGTCGAGAATGTCTCGGGGACTCAATGGTGACAAATGGATTCAAATCTCTGTGGGTTGAGGTAACTACAAAACAGCTCAAAAACCCTAATGCAACCGAGTGTGCAGAAGGAGAGCTCAAAAAATAGGGCACTCAGGCCAACAATCAACTCAAAACACCCACTGTAATAGCTGTGCTACAATAGGCGGAGTGTCAACAGAAATGGTCAGAATACCAACAAGCAGCAGGTTTTCTAAAAATAAAAAGCGGTGGACTCACTAGACCAAAAGGAGGTAAGGGAGCATGCAAACACCTAACTAGAAGTATTATGACTCAACTAGACATATCCTCTGCAAGGTGATGAAATCCAAGTCAGACAATATGAATAGGAAAGCCAAGTGGCTAAGGTATCCCCCTACCGGGAGGGACACCGGGTAGTCAAATTCTAGAAGAATGGCAACTAAGATACCCCATTCATGACACGTCCAGAAAGGTAAATCTGCCGCTTGGTCCTTTAACTGCAATACCCATATACAGGGATATCCCGAGAACTGCGAAAGGTAGCCCTTTAGTTACTGAATGGAGTTCGGTATTCCACTCAGACCTCCGGAACCAATCTCACAACTTCAACCCTCCTAAGGGAGAGGCCCTTTAATAAACCGGTTGTGACCGTGTCAAAAAATACTAGAGGATTTTGGTTCCCTAATGGACAACAACTATGTCTCAAGTGTAAGTAACCGAGGGGTGTTTTTGGAAGCCTATCCCCCCGATCCTACCTAACTACAAAAATTCTTTTGTGTTCCCCAAGTGGGGTTAGAATGTTGGTTGAGTTAAGCAGTTTTTAAGTCTCACTTGAATTAGGTGACAGATTGTGTGCTCGTGAGGTTATGAACCCAGAAGAGAAGTTCCAGGGAAACTTCCTAAATATCAATAATACTGAATGAAAAAAAAATTTTACCATGCAAAATTATCTAAATAAACAATGCTGAATTTTTTTTTTAAAATTCTGTAAAGGGGGACAAAAATGTTGTTGCAGAAAAGGCTGTAGGGCTGCAGGTAGAAAAGATGGCTGTGCAGGTGCAGAAAATATGGCAGCAAAGGGGCTGGGTTCAAAAGAAGGAACAAGTGCAAAATTTAGATCGCGGGTTTGGGTTGAAATAGCGCGATCGAACCGCAGGTTTGAAGAAAACAGGCGCGAACAGGTCATGGGTTTCTGGAGAACACAGGCGGGCAGACCGCGGGTTTGAAGGAAACAGGTACGTACAGGTCGTGGGTTTCTGGACGACAGACGCGGTCGGGTCGCAGCTACAATCTGGAAAGGCGCGGTCAGGTCGCAGCCAAGAGCTGGAAAGGCGCAGACGGGTCGCAGCTAAGAGCTGGAAAGGTGCAGTCGAGATGCAGGTAAAACGGCCAACAGGCGCATTCGAAACGCAGCAAACGGGCGGCTTAGCTGCAGTCGGATCGCAGGAAAGGGCTTGAAAAATGTGGTCGGGACACGACTGCGGAGGAAAAAAATGCGGTTTACGGCGGTCGAAAATGACAGCCGAAAGGACAAAACGGGAAATAAAATAAAAATAAAAACCAACGGAGTCACCAAAACTGTAGCTAGGGTTTTACCCCTAGCTTGTGCGAATGAGAACCTACTAAGGAGAATGGATTCCTTAGTAGCAGTTCAATAATATGTGAAATAAAAGATGCTAAACAGTAATAAAAATTGATCTAAACATGTTCATGAAGCAAAACAACAAAAAGTAAAGAATGATTTTTTATTGATCTGACCTCCAATGTGGAGGTTGGTGAAGCTCGTTGCGCTGATCCGAGAGGTTGCTCCGAGCTCCAGCTACTCCTTCTCTTTCTCCAATGGTGGAAATGGGCCAAAAGGGGCTCTCACGGTGAAAGTAGCTCAAGGGTGAGCTAGGGTTTCAAGAGCAATTTTGGTAGAGGCAGGATACTTGTGATTGTGGATGATGAAATAAGGGGTCTCCATCACTTATTTATAGTGGTGGAGTGCCGGTTTAGGGTTAGGGTTTCAGCTGTTTAGGGTTTTTTCCTCCTTTTCCTCATTATTTTATATTTTTTCTTCCTTTTTGGAGATTTTTGCTTTTTTGGAGGAATTTTGGATATTTTTGGAGAAAAAGAGGGTTTTATGGCCTTTTGGAGGCTTTTTAGATGGTTTTATGGGTTTTTAATGGAAATATGGTAGGAAAATAGACAAATGAGCCATGTAATGGGGTAGATGAGGTAGTGAACCCTTTTTGGGTGTTAACAGGTGCTATCTCATGATTCTTCTCATTACAGGAAGTTCTACAGAGCCAGCCCTTTTTCATGTTGGTTGTAGGCCTAGCCTCCATGTAGGTCTTCTTCAACACTTATATCTGACCCTAACTCAGAATGGCCTGCCCAGCACTTACATCTGACCATGAGAGGAACACATCCACCACCATGTCAGAAAGGCATGCCCGACACTCACATCCGCTGGCATGATAGGACACACCATCTATCATCCATGGAAAGGCTCAACACTTACATATACTGGCATAGTAGGACACACCATCTACATTCCATAGAAAGGCACATCACTTACATCCTTTGGCATAGCAGGACACACCATATACTATCCAAGGAAGGGTAGAACACTTATACCCTCTAGCATAGAAAGACACACCATCTACTATCCAAGAAAGGGCTCAGCCATTATATCTACTGGCATGGTAGGACATATAATCTACCATCCAAAGAAAGGCTCTACACTTACATCTGATCATGTGGGAACCAATCCCACACTCACATAAGAATGGCTCTCAGCCCCAGGATGAGGATTCCTGGTAACTAACCAGGTGACTCCATTCTCCCATAGAATGGCCTTCAACACTTATATCTGATCATGTGGGAACATATCCCTCAATCACATCAAAATAGCCCTCCACTTATATCCGATCATGTGAGAAAACATCCCATAGTCATATCAGAATGGACCTCAGCTCTAGGCTGAGTATTCCTGGTAACTGACTAGGTTCCTCCATTCATAGAAAAGCATTCAACACTTATATCTGATCATGTAGGAACCAATCCTACAGTCACATCAGAATGGCTCAGCACTTATATCTGACATGCAAGGAACTAATTCTCTCATCATGACAAAATGGCTCAGCCATTACATCTAACCATGGAAGGAACCAATCCTCTCACCATGTCATAAAGGCTCACGGACTCATCACTTCCCCTTGGAAGGAACCTCGATCTAGAGAACACTAAGCTTCTCCCTGAAATACTCAAACTTCACTCTGGCTAATGGCTTTGTCAACACATCAGCTATCTGTTTGTCCATCGCAACATACTAGAGCTTCACTACTCCTATCTGCACCATATCCCTAATATAGTGATATTTTATCTCAGTATGCTTTGAATTGTTATGAAACATCGGTTTCTCAGACAACTTCACACAACTCTAGTTGTCGCAATATATACAAATAGCATCCAAATGGAGATCAAATAAATCAGACATTAGCTTCCTCAGCCATACTACCTCACAACTAGATGAACAAGCTGTGACATACTCTGCTTTAGCTATACTCAGTGCCACACAGGACTGCTTCCTTCTAAACCAAGAGATCACACCTAATCCCATACTGAAGCAACACCCTAAAATGCTCTTCCTATCGATGGAAATGCCTGCCCAATCTGAATTAACATAATGCTCTAGATTAATATTCTTATTTGCCTCATACTTGGGCCCATAATCAACTGTACCCTTTAGGTACCTCCGAATATGCTTTGGAGCAATCAGGTGAACATGTATCGGATCTGTCAGGAACTGGTTCAAGGTGTTCACAACAAAGAAAATATCTATTCTCATATTCATCAGGTACATCAAGGACCCAATCATCTGATGATACATCATAGCATCAACCACTTCTGATGAAGCATCATTCAATAGCTTCAGGTTTGATACCATAGGTGTGGTTATGGCCTTACAGTCCATCATCCCAAACCTCTTCAGGATCTCTACTACATACTTCCCTTGTTCGAGGAATATTCCATCCGCATTATTCCATACCTCCATACCTAGAAAATAGTGCATCATACCCAAGTCTTTCATTTCAAACTCGACAGCAAGCTTCCTCTTTGTATCAGTAATCAACATATCCATACCTGTTACAAATAGATCATCTACATACAGTAGGGGTATCACTAGGTTTCCTTCTTCAACCTTGTAGTAAAGGTTGGAATCTGCTTTACTTTTGGTAAATACCAAATTGGATAGAAAGCTATCAATTCTACCGTACCATGTCCTGGGTGCCTATTTCAAACCATACAGGGATTTCTTCAATTTAGACACATGAGACTCCCTATCATGTGTCTCAAAAACGAGTGGTTGCTCCACATACACTTCCTCTTCCACTACACCATTCAAGAAAGCGGTCTTGACATCCATCTGGTGTATCTTCCACTTCACTACTACAGCCAGAGCAAGTACTGATATGATGGAAGTGTATCTGGATATAGGTGCAAAAGTTTCTTCATAATATATTCCTTCTTTCTTGGAGAATCCACGAGCCACAAATCTTGCTTTATATTTTTCTATGTTGTCGTCTGCAGCATGATTGATCTTGTAGATTCCTTTGGAAGTTACAACATACTTCCCTTCTGGTCTCAGGACAATATCCCAAACATCATTCTTCAATATTGATTGATACTCTTCGATCATACCATCCTTCCATTCTTTCCTTCCTGATGCTTTTTCATAGTTGGAAGGTTATTTATTAAGAATGTCACATAGCAGGGATACATAACCGGAGCAAGACCTAGTCCTCTTTCTTCCTCTGTGTGTTTCTTCTGGAGCCCCATATCTTTCTACACCTTGGATAAATTCTAGTACCCAAGAAAGTTTCCTCTTGTGATGATTATTCTCCTGAGGTGGATCTACAAGTTCTTGAATTTCTTCTAATTATCGATCTTCTTCTTGAATTTCTTCATTCATGGTTGTGTCTTGAATTTTGGGTACTTCTGTTTCTTCAAGTTCTTTAGCAGGTCTCTTTCTGGATTTGATGTAATCTAAATCTTCGTCAAATGTTACATCTCTGCTGATGTCGATCTTCTTGAATCCCAGGAAGTATATTGTGTAAGCCTTCGAGCTTTTAGAGTATGCCACAAATATACCCTTCTTTCCTAAAGGATCTAACTTCATCCTCTTTTCTTTTGGAATGTGTATGTATACAGGACAGCCAAATATTCTGAGATGGTTGAATTTTGGTTTCTTGCCAAAAAATACTTCTTTGGGTGTCTTATTCTAGATCTCTCTATGTGGAGTACGGCTCTGTACATACACTACTTTTCTAGCATATTCTTCCCATAGATGCATGGGAAGGTCTTGATCATGAAGCATGGCCCTTGTAGCTTCCATGATTTTTCTATTCTTCCTTTCTGCAACCCCATTCTATTGTGGATTGTATGGAGTGGATAACTCCCTCTTAATCCTTGAATATTTGCATAACTCTTTGAATTCATTTGATGTGAATTCTCTGCCATTATTTGATCGAAAGGTCTTGATCCTCTTTTCTGTGTGGTTCTCGATCAAGGCTTTGAATTTATTGAACTTGTTGAATACTTCATCTTTGTTATTCATAAAGTATATCCATGTCTTCCTAGAAAAATCATCAATAAAAGAAACATAGTCTACATACCCCCTTAAAGAACTGGAGGACATTTGACCGCATACATTGGACTGAATGATTTAAAACATTCCTTTTTCATTTCTTTCACTACTTCGAAATGTCTTCTTTGTGTTCTTCCCTTTCACACATCCTTTGCAGACAC
Source organism: Pseudotsuga menziesii (assembly GCA_001517045.1). NCBI lineage: Eukaryota > Viridiplantae > Streptophyta > Pinopsida > Pinales > Pinaceae > Pseudotsuga > Pseudotsuga menziesii. The sequence goes on from LPNX010069820.1 coordinate 255,617, forward strand.
CGTCATGTTTTGTCTCTATTTCTAGAATACCTTCAACAACTTTTCTTGCAAGTGGTAGTGCTCTATAATGCACATGTGCAAGCCTTCTATGCCAAAGTTTATTTGGTTATATTGAGTCATGAACCAAAGCTTGTTCTGGTTGGCCCTTCAATTTGTATAGACCTCCTTCTTGTTCCCTAATCACTACTACATCATCAATAGTATTTCTCTTTGGCCACATAAGAACTTGGCCATCTACAAATGCAACCCCCATTCCTTTTGCATCCAATGCAGATAAGGAGAGGAGGTTCTTCTTTAGTCCTGGTACAAAGAATACATATTTCATCTTCATAGACTTTCCAGAGTCTAGCTTATATGAGGATTCACCACTATATTTTATTGGATACTGGTAGTCATCCCCAAGTTTTACCTTGTGAGGTGACTCATGTTCAGATAGTTTCACAAAGGATTCTTTGAATCCTGTCATATTTTTGGAAGCACCACTATATATAAGCCAATCATTTCTTCCATGTGTGATAGTTCCCGTGAGAGCGGAAATCAAAACATATTCTTCATCACTTGAAGAATCATCTTTTTCTTGTCAGATTCTCTTTGTGGAAGGTTAATCATCCTCGACAGCATGAGCATGATGCCTTCTCTTGTTTCCATTCTGCTTGTGAGAGCTATTTTTTATTTTAGGATAGTCTCTTGCAAAGTGTCTTTTTTCATCACATGTATAACATCTAAGTTTATATAAATCTCTTCTAGAGTTATCTTTCTGGTGGAAGTGCTTACCTCTAGAATGACGAGAGCTTCTTCTTCTTCTTTTCTTGGAGTGTACTGTGAGAGATTGATCTTCAATTCCCATCTTTTCTTCTCCAGCTGCTATCCAAGATTCTTCTCGTGAGAATTCCTCCCACAGTCTACTGAAATTGACTAACATCTTTTTGGCACAGATCCCTTGAATAAAAGAGTCCCATGATCTAAGGATACCATTCAAGCTGGTCATCACAATTTCTGCTTGCTCCACTTCTTCATCTACTGCTTCCAGCTGTTCCCTAATCTAAGAGACTCCTGAAAAATAAGACTGGATGGTTTCCGCATTATGGATCTTTACATTCTTCAATTAGAGTCATCTTCTGATTTATGTTCTTTCCTTCAAACAGTTTGGTCAGGGCATCAAACATATATTTAGGTGTCTTTAGGGAGGACACCTGTGGTATGAGGTGATATTTGATTGAATCAGCAATAATCCTCTTAGAAATGACCAATTTATTTTTGTGTAAGGCCTTAGCCTCATCTCCCTCTGGAAATGGAACCTCTTCATTGACGTAAGAGTCCAACTGATTTTCTTCCGAGACCAGGGAGATCCTATACTTCCAGGCTTGAAATTTATCAGCTCCCTCAAGCTTTTCATCAATCTTGGTATGATGAGACATCTTAACTGAGAACCTAAAATGTAAATAAAAAATATTTATATCTTACCAGTTTAAGATGTAGGATCTTGATCTCGAGTTGGATTTCTATAGAGCTGGTTCAGGAGCATATTAGGGTTTGAATTTCCCAAAGTTTTTCCCAACCAAAAAATTTGATATTGATCTCTAAACTTCAATTTTGAGGAGGAGATCAATCTAGGCCTGGGATCACTAAAAAAATTCACTTCTGTGGAAAGCCCTAATTTTCGGCAAGAGTGTCGAGTCAAAAACTGAAAATGCTCAGAATCAGATTCTGCTTCGATAGAAAGATGCGCCCTAGAGAGGAAAGTCAGTACAACCTTATTTTACTAAAAATCTATGGAGAGAGATCCAAAAATTAGGAATCCCTAGTTTCCACAGCTGCACAGTGTATTCTTCTCAGGTTAGCTCTGATACCATGTTAGATTTTTATCATACAAGCTAGCATTATATTAGGATATTTAACTAAGAGAATAACAAGCACAACAATCAAACACAAGAGACAATGAACACAATGTTTTTCCTTGGGGAAACCATAAAGGAGAAAACCCCCCAACTTCCTCAGATATAGAATCAGCACCAAAAGCAAAACCCCAAAAATAGTAACATGATCTCCGAACAGTAGTAGTCTCTCTCTCTCTTGTCCCAACAACTTCTTCTCTCTCAGTTATGTGCTACAACCGAGTGTGAGTGAGTGTGTGATAAATAAAGAGGCTCACACTCTATTTATACTAATTCCCAACTTGACAATGACTCACTAAGTCCACTTCTCTAAGAGAGTATAATAGCCCTAGGGCCCCACAACTGTTGGGAATTTAACCCTTGATCAATAGGAGGGTTACCCATAATGACTTTACATGATTGTTTACATTATTGAATCTCCTGATGGGAACATCAGGGCATGACATGACTCAAGTACATTACAGACACTTCTCGAAATAAACATCGGGGTACAATATATAAGATATACAAGTGAATACATTTTGAAGTGACAAATACATCAACAATACAAAGTAAATATATGACTCTCAATGTCAGATATAGAACACAGCCACAAAACATACAATGTGGATCTGTGTCATGACTGTGAATGATATCCAAAAGCAACCTGATCATAGGAAATAATGATGTTATCCTAACCACTTAGGGTCTTAATTCCGATCTTCAAACGATATGTATCTAACCATGTGATTACAATGTCTTGATGCCGAACATGGTAGAAACCACTTGATTACCAGTCAATGATGTAAATTGTTAACAAGTGCGATGGTAATCATATTTGATGACAATGATCCCCAAGGTATTGTTGGGCCCTAAAATTGTCCATTTTTCCATCACTTATTGACATATCTTTCATCCATTTTCTTGCAATTATTGCCCATTTATCATTCCATTTTTCATCCATTTGTTGTAGCTATGTGTAAGACAACATGCTACTTTCATTAATGTTTTAAGTGTTTAATAATGATTATTTTTCTTTATCTTTGATGAATTGAAGACTATTATGTACAATTTTACTAATGATGGTTTATGGAGTGATTTGTCACATACAGACACTCATAGCCAGCTATTACAGCCTTAATCGAAAATGTATGCCACATAAGAAAACCTTGATTCGCATCTTGATTTGTGGGCATATGGAAATGAATATCAAAAATATGAGACATGGGTTTTTTGCGTAACATCCTCATTTACCTGAATCGCCAGGAAATATCAAAACAAAGCCACGGTTTATGACATGCAGGTGGTTCTTCGAGAGGGTATTTTCCATATTTGGTGTTGCGACTGGTTCCAAAGTTGCCAGCAGTTACGACCGTGTTTCAGCTATTACAGATCACAAGCTGGGGGTTCAGTTCTTCATTTCCATGAGATAATTTTATGTATAAATATGTCATCAACCTCATTGAGAAGGGGATTTTTCTGGGAGATGGAGGATAGAGGATAGGATGATAGGAGATGTAGGATATGAGAGAACATAATGTTATGATGTAGGATTTGATCCAGATCTATTGTAATACTTTCATTCTGATAATACATGCTGGAAGTTTCTTAATTCTAGAGTTGTAGAATTTTATTGTGGAGATCCAGTTCTACTCAGTGGAGGAAGGGCCCTCTTCCCTGAGCAGATGCTGATAGTGTTGATTGTAGATGTGTTATTGTTTAGATTTGCTTATTATTTCATTCATGCTTTCATTCATTAATTTTATCGTAGTTGTATGCTTTCATTCGTTAGATTTGTCATAATCGTTGTGTTGATAATTCAATTGGTAGATCGTTGGCCAACATAACAATTCTTTTAGATGTATGTAATTAGATCTTGTTTCATGATAGTTGATTTTTTTCAAGTATGATTAGATTTACAGTGTGATTTTATGAATAGGCTTAGGGTTGATTTCTTTTCAAGCAGGTGTGATCTAGTCTACGAACAGTTACGATTGCATACCAATAGATCAATAGTGTCAGGTAGAAATTGTGCTTGCATAGATCTTGCATGATAGCTTTGAAATAAAAGACTTCCTCGGGTTGATAATTTATGTTTAGTACTCTGTATGTTAAGTTTTAATTAACTGCATATAGTGGGCACAACATTTTGGCGCCGTTGTCGGGGAGGTTATTAATTGTGCAAAAGTACATCTGACATTGTTTTGTAGATGCATTGTTAAAGTAGGGCATGTAGGTTGCATGATTACATTTCAGTTTATTAAATTTATATTGAGTGTGGATTTTCTGTTTTTACATTCAGTTTTATTTCAATTTCAATCTTTGGAGCATAAATCTTATCATTCCCCTTAGTGGTGTTGTAAGCACCACCCATTCTACTAACAAGTTGACAGGAACATTTGAAGGAGGAGCCTCAAGATAGCACATGAAGAATCTAATGAAGAGATGGAAGGTAAAAAATATGTAGAAGTTGTTACCTTCAAATTTCCCATCAGAGATTCAAGAGGAGTGGCACCAACGAAAAGAATTCCCCCACATGTTCTACCAAATTTTCATGGTTTGGAAAATGAAGACCCTGATGTATTTTTATTTCAATTTGAAGTAATTTGTAGAGGATATGGTTATTGTTATAATGATCAAAAGTTGAATGTGTTTCCCCTTACTCTAAAAGGAACAACCCTCCGATGGTTCATGAGCCTCAGTGGGAATTGTATACAAACTTGGGAAGACATGAAACATGTGTTCTTGAAAAGGTACGAAGATTATTGCAGGGTCAATGAAGACATCTTCGAAATGACACAAGGAGAAGAAGAGATTCAGGAGGAATACATAGAACGATTTCAATATAACCTCCAAAGATCCAAACAAAATAAACTGGGGAAGGCAATCTTAAAAACACTTCTACTCAAGGGAATCCAAGCTGAATGTTTAGAAATATTGAATCTGATGGGAACAGGTAATGTATTTTAGTTAGCATATGATGATATTTGTGAGTTATGTAGAAGGTATTCAAGAGGAAACTTCAATACTGGTAAGAATTCTAAGGAACATTTATCTTTATTTTGTAAATCCACTACAAAAACAAGATTTTTACGAGCTGAAATCAACAATTTATTTGAAATTTCTAAAGCTGATTCACAATTGGGTGTTTTGCAGGATAAGAAAAAGCATGAGGAAATAAGAGAAAGGTATTCAAGAGGAAACTTCAAGACTGGTAAGAATTCTAAGGAACTTTTATCTTTATTTTGTAAATCCCCTACAAAAACAAGAGTTTTATGAGCTGAAATCAACAATTTATTTGAAATTTCTAAAGCTGATTCACAATTGGGTGTTTTGCAGGATAAGAAAAAGCATGATGAAATAAGAGAAGTAAGGGATTTCCCTTTGGATAGTCTTGAAAGGTGTGGTATATGTGACTTGAATCATTCCACAGATCATTGTCCCTCCTTACCAAGGATGAAAGAAACATATCAAAGAGATCTGGGAGTTGCAGCCAACTCATTGCAACAGTCATGTCAACCATGGCCTACATCTATGGTTCAAAATTCTATCCCTCCATTTCCTTACTCTCATACTCAATCATTGAATACTCTTCCACCATGGCAGTTGTTGCAGCCTCAATTTAACTCTTACCTACCTTATCCACAAGGTTGGAGTGGCCTATCTTATCATCACATGGCCACTCTCTCTCATGCTGCAACACAACTTGGTCCTTCAGTATCAACCTCACAAATCAATCATCTACATCAGCCACATCTATTTTCTCATCAAACTCCTTGGTATCCAACACAATTTCCTATCCAATCCACCCTCCACCCTAACCATAATAAAGCAGTATAGTATGCTTACAGTGCTGAACTGCAAAATGTTCCTATATTTCCCTCTTGTTCTACCTCATCTACACCACTGCAAAAAGGTTGTGTGTTGTTGCAGTAAATCCATACGAGGCCTGAACATGTTTTAAATCCAATTTTTGCAGATGGAGTTTCTTCTAGTCCTCATAAGCAAGCAGACAAGATCAACAAGACACACGTAATATTTGATGGAGAACAACCATTGGAACCAAAAGCATCATTCACATCATTAGATACGAAACTCTTATGCATTGAGGAAGATCAGTTTAATAAGGATCTTCATGGTGTCACATCCATGAGAAATCAAGGGAACAAAGACTATATTGAAGCTTGGTTTTAATCCGTCATCGGTCTGCAGCATCATTCCATGCTTCACCAATTCTTGGCACCATCATTTCAAGGGAATTTGATCTCTCATATCCTAGCATTCATAAAGTTATATTTTTCTGTTGGGAGTATGAGCATACTTAAGTCACTTCTTCAAAAATGGCTCCATTGGAAATATGCATACACTTGAATTTTTTTTTATATTTCCAAGTAGAATAGGGTAGGCTAGAATAACAGAATAAAACCATGCTTTTGTTTATTTAAGTTTTTTTTATTTTTGAATAAGTATGCTCTCTTCCTACGCCTTGTTACAATCTGGAAGATCGGAAAGTAGAAAGATAAGGAATGGGTATGAGATGTTTTCATGAATGCTTTGGAATTGTTGATTATTTGAACAAAATGCCTAAGTCATTTTTTTGTCATCAATTTTCCAATTTCAATTTGTCTCTATTTGTTACAAATAAAAATAAAAATATCATGAAAACAAATTACAGTAATTAGGGAAGGTGAATGAATGATCCACAGGAAAATGAGTCAATGATTATGGAACCCTTCAAGCTTGAAATTTGGCATGAATTTGTTAGCTGCAACACCCAACTGTGACTGATTACTCTCAGCTACGACACTGAGCTGCAACACCCAGCTGTGACTGTGCTACATGTAAGAATTTATGAGTTTGAGATATGTGTGTGTTGCACATCATGATATGTATTTAGTTTTTATTTTTCATAAAAATACACATGCTTTATTTCAACATTATGTCATTTTTTTAAGACTTGCAGCTGCGGCTGCAACAGACCGTGTAATTCAATATAGGTGTTCACTGCTTAAAATTTTTGGTATGGATGTGTGTTATATTTCAATTTACATCATTAAAAACATTCACACCTATTCCGATCACTTTTTGGGGTCAAATTTCATTTATTAAATTTTTGGTGACATTTTGGATTGAAAATTTTACTGGAACACAGTCAAGAGAGTCCATTTTTGGGAGACAAAATGGACTTATTTTTAAAAAATATTTACATCCCAAGTATCTCTTTGAATCTAGTTTCCAAAACAATTTGAATTTTTATGATTGGGTGTCAAACGAAAATTTTATGGCCAAAATACTAACAGGGTATTAAGTTGGCAGATTAGGAATAGAGCTAGGACAGTCAATTTTTGGATAACTTATTGGACATATATTGAAAATATGTTTCATTGGTATATTCCCCTATAAATATAGTTTACAACACAATTTGAATCACTCCATTCTGATATCGTATTCAAATATCGACTGCCTATCACAAATCTGCATTCCTAAAACTCTATTTTCTAGACTGTTCATTTATGACCCATCAATTCTTGGTGTATTCAAAACCTGTTTCTAATCAAGATACCTACATGAATCTACTTTCATATCCAATTATAATCACATCAATCCGTTATCAAATGAAAAAGTTAAGCCTAAAACCGTGACTGTTGGCCGAGTCCAGAATTCGAAAAAACACCTTGTCATGCAGGCTGTTACTGAGTGATTTGGAACATCATTACATAGAATTTTAAAAACATGTTTCTAATGGAAATAGATCAATGAATTTAATTTCATTTGGATTTGGAATCACTTAAATTGGACAAGTAACGAAGAAGCTATGATTAGAATACCGTTGGTGAATCTAGATGGACATTGCTCCCGTGCAGGTATAAAATGGATTTTGCTTTGTTCAGTTTTCTTTGGATTTGTTTTATAAGTAATTGCTTGTTGTTTTTTTTTCGTAAGTGTTAAGTGAAGAGAGACCAATCATCTCTCTTCTTCCATCATCTCATGTTTTATTCCAGGCAAGTGCTAGGTTTTTGCAGGTCCTTGGAAGAAGAAGGTCAATGCATGCACGAGTGACTCTTGAAGAATTTTTATCAATTTGCAAATGGATTGAGCACATAAAGAAAATGGAGAGATTGATGTGAAAACCATACAGATTCCAATGTTTCCAAATTCAAGTCCCATTGCTACATGCCAAGAATCATTTTTAGACACCTGTCATCCCACTTGTTGCTGAAAGAAACCCCTTAAGAAGCCAATTGCCCTATGGTAGATTCATTCACCCTCCTCATTTCAAAACCCTAAAAATCCATTCATGTTGAAGTCCCATTTTCCACTGCTTATGCAGTCACCATAACCGTTTTATTTCCCATCACTACTACATCATGACTTCACATATACTTTCCACTTTCGAGTTTCATGTTGGTTCTATTTTTCACTATGATTCTTCACAATCATTTATTTTGTACTCATATTGGATGATGTGAAATTCACTAAGGTCCACCTTCCAATGGTCTTGTCCCATCGACTCCGACACATCATCTGTGATCGAGATTAGAGTTTTATAGTGCCCTGGTATCTGCATAAATCAATGACAGATTTCCTTGTTGTTCATCATGGGGATTCATCAATGCCTCTTGATTGACAAATCTTGCAGGTGAATCGACTCGAGCACATCCATTTGTACCTATCAAGATGCACTAAGTTACTTTATAGCTCAATCTCATCAAAGGTGAGTTTCTTCACATTGGTTAAGGACATACATTAATGGCTAGTAATCCAATTATTTCTTTCCATGCTCGACTTCAGCACATTCATTCGCATGGTAAGAATTGTACCTCGGTTTTGTAACAGTTGAATATTATGTGATCTAATGGTTTCAACAATGAATTGCAGTATTATTTGTTCAGTATTTTTGCAATTCCTTTCCATTTTCAGTTCAGCAGTTGATTTTCAGAATAAGAGAAAGGGCTTTCTGCTTCTATAGTAGAATTTTTCCTCATTAATTGTCTCAGCAGTTAGTCTTACATGCAACCAGCACAACATCATGGATCAAATTTAGTCTCATCTAGTTTCAGCTCTCATATACATATGTCTTAGCATCAGATCATCCTACATAGCTCCAGCATACACTAGTCCATTCATGTCAACCAAGGCTTCCATGGAGGTAACACTTCAGGTAAAATAGAATGAGTTTTTGATTTATTAGAGATTTGGTGAAATGTCATGAAGAACCACTAAGCATTAGCCATTTCCATTTTCTATATAGCATTTTATGTCCATCCATTCCCATGATTTTCCACTCAATTCTAACACTTCATCATTCATGCACATCCACTTCAAATTCCAACCCAACATCTCACCAACCCAACTGACCAAGCATGAAAAAAATGATACCTTATTGTTGTCACACAAGAACCAACAATAGGAAGTCTTGCTGCTGGCACACAAGAACCAGCAGTAAGAAAAGAATTTTTACTGCTGCCACATAAAAACCTACAATGAGAAGAAATAAATCAGTTGCTTGAAGGTTGTTCTTTCCAGCTTTGGGATTTTTTTTATGCATGTGGGAACTACAAATCCTCTATGGCTGCAAATTGAGGAAATGATGCATGAGAGCATGTTTTGTATTCAGTTTAAAAGGTAGTCCTATAATAATTTGCAACAAGTTTATGACCAAAATTAAGGTTTGCATATTGTTTTCTCAATAAAAATATTCTCTTGAAGTACAAGCAAAAATGATTGGGGAGTTTTCTGAATTCATTAATTATCTCAAGAAGCCTAGAAAACCATTAAAAAAATGATCTATTGCTGTCACACAAGAACCAGTTGTAGGAACACAAGGCATTGTTGTTGCTTCATGAGAACTTACAGTGGTGGAATTCTATGTTGCCATATAACAGAGAATACATTCAGAGGTATGAGTTTCATTGTTCAGTGATGCCCACATTGGCTTACAATTGTTATCATGGTCCTTGCATATTTGATGTTGTGGTTCATAATGGAAGAGAGATGTTGTTGTCACTATGAAAATATTCCCATAATAATGAAAGACAGATTTGGGAAAACATACTTATATTTACATGGCAGCAAACCAAGTGTTTTTGGGACATGAGATTTCATGATTACAGGGTTTCTATCCACATAACCAAAGCATCAATTGCTAGTGTTAAGACATGCTCATCCCATGGTTTCATGACCAGCCATTTATTTCTAGCTCATTTCATTGTTGCATCTCAGAAGGTGAAGGTATATTCAAGCCAAATATGAAGGTAATAGCAGAATACATAATTCAATGATTATGTTTTAAGTAATCTGAGTTTTTGGAGCAGCAATACATAGTCATTTCCAGATCCATGCTCTGTTTTCAAAATTAGATTATTAGAAGCTACATGAATGTATGAAGTGAGATACATACATTCAAAGGTTTTGTTAATTGATACAGATATTTGCTGAATATGGTGGCTACCAACTATTTTGAAATGGCTTGGTGCTTTGAGATTCTCATTCTTAGTTGGATATGGGCTTTATGCTTGCTGCAATTGCATTTTTGGAGCTATATGTTGTCATTAATATTTTTATGAGCATGAGAACGATTGAGAAGATCTCTTGAACTACTTTGAAATAGTCCTACCATATAAAACAATTGAAAAATGGTCATTTTTATTAGTGATAAATTTTATAACAGTATGGAGGATTGATGTGCAGATCAAAACTTGTTTTCTGCCTTGAAGAGTTTTAATAAGCATGAGTACATGATGTATCCTTAGTCCGGGGGAGATGGTTGTTTACAACTAAGATGACAAATCTTCTTTTGCATGAGGACATGCAACATATTTAGTTTGGGGGAGTGGTTTTTGACATTTTTTGTGCATACTGATTTTTATTCATTCACAGCTGGCAAAAATGCAGAATTTGATTTAAGGATATCTTGCAAACCCTGAGCTTTTTTTTCCTAAAATTTGGACAGGTAATGCATAACATCAAGAAGAACAACCATGGCAAGTTTCAGCTCAATATACTGCACGATTTTCAAGAAAACGACCATCATCACCTACAGCCATTTCGCATTTTTATCGAAATATGTGATGTCAGTTTGTCTAATTTTTGGTGTGGAGATGCATTATAATGGTATTTATTTTCTTACAAAATTTCAGCCCAACCCAGTTTGTATTTTTGGAAATATTGGTTCTGAAAGTTCAGCTGCAACACATTTTTATTCATGTTCAAAAGTGCAGAAATTGAAATGGGCATATCTTTCAATTGGTAAGTTATATTCTCATGATTTTTGGAAAATAAGTGCATAATACCAAGATGAACAAACTTGGCAAGTTTCAGCTCAATCCAGTGCATGTTTTTCAAGAAAATGGCCATAATCACTTACAGCCAATTTGCATTTTTCTCGAAATCTGTGATGTGGGTTTGTATAATTTTTGGCATGGAGATGAACTAGAGTGGTAGTTACTCTCTTGAAAAAATTTCATGCAACCTAGTTCATCCTTTTGGTATAAAATGAATTTAGAAGTTTCCTGTTTAAAAGGCTACAACACCGTAAAATATTGTCGTTTTCCGTTTCGTCAGCTGCGAGTCCGTTTCCCGTTTCGTTAGCTGTGAGTCTGTTTCCCGTTTTGTTAGCTGCGAGTCCATTTTCCATCAGCTACGAGTTGCGAGTCTGTTTTCTGTCAACTACGAGTCCGTTTTCCGTCAGTTGCGAGTCCATTTTCCGTCAGCTATGAGTTCGTTTTCTGTCAGCTGCGAGCTGCAAGTCCATTTTTCGTCAGCTATGAGTCCACTAAATTTGTCGCTAAATTTAGATATGTTCCACCAAAATCTTCGCTAAAACCTTCACCAAAATCTCTGCTAAAATAAGCTGTGACTCCGCCAAATTTGTCGCTAAATTTAGCGCTATTCCGCCAAAATCTTCGCTAAAACCTTTGCCAAATTCTCTACTAAAATAAGCTATGACTTCGCCAAATTTCTACTAAAGAGCTATGAATCCACCAAATTTTCTGCTAAATCCTCTGCTAAGTGACTCTGCCAATTTCTATTAAACTCCATTTCTTCTATCTGCAGCTGTGCGAATGGTAAAATGAAGAAGCAAGTGAATGAGTTTTTCTAGTTGGATGCTACACAGGTATTGGGTTGCATGAGGACATGCAACAAGTTCAGTTTGGGGGATATGTTGGGCCTCAGAATTGTCCATTTTTTCATCACTTATTGACATATCTTTCATCCATTTTGTTACCATTATTACCCATTTATCATTCCATTTTCCATCCATTTGTTGTAGCTGTGCATAAAACAACATGCTACTTTCATTAACGTTTTAAGTGGTTAATAATGATCATTTTCCTTTATCTTTGATGAATTGAAGACTATTATGCATAATTTTACTAATGATGGTTTATCCAGCTGTTACAGCCTTAATCGAAAATGCATGCCACATAAGAAAACCTTAATTCGCGTCTTGATTTGTGGGCAGATGGAAATGAATCTCGAAAATATAAGACATGGGTGTTTTGTGTAACATCCTCATTTACCTGAATCACGAGGAAATCACCAAACAAAGCCATGGTTTGCGATATGCAGGTGGTTCTTTGAGAGAGTATTTTCCATATTTGGTGTTGCGACCGGTTCCAAAGTTGCTAGCAGTTACGGCCGTGTTTCAGCTGTTACAGATCACAAGCTGGGGGTTCAGTTCTTCATTTCCATGAGATAATTTTAGGTATAAATATGTAATCAATATCATTGAGAAGGGGATTTTTCTGGGAGATGGAGGATAGAGGATAGGATGATAGGAGATGTAGGATAAGAGAGAACACAATGTTACGATGTAGGATTTGATCCAGATCTATTGTAATACTTTCATTCTGATAATACATGCTGATAGTTTCTTAATTCTAGAGTTGTAGACTTTTATTGTGGAGATCCAGCTCTGCTCAGTGGAGGAAGAGCCCTCTTCCCTGAGCAGATGCTGGTAGTGTTGATTGTAGATGTGTTATTGTTTAGATTTGCTTATTATTTCATTCATGCTTTCATTCATTAACCTTATCGTAGTTGTATGCTTTCATTCATTAGATTTGTCATAATTGTTGTGTTGATAATTCAATTGGTAGATCATTGACCAACATAACAATTCTTTTAGATGTATGCAATTAGATCTTGTTTCATGATAGTTGATTTTGTTCAAGTATGATTAAATTTATAGTGTGATTTTATGAATAGGCTTAGGGTTGATTTCTTTTCAAGTAGGTGTGATCTAGTCTACAAACAATTACAATTGCATACCAATAGATCAACAGTGTCAGGTAGAAATTGTGTTTGCATAGATCTTACATGATAGCTTTGAAATAAAAGACTTCCTCGGGTTGATAATTTATGTTTAGCACTCTGTATGTTAAGTTTTAATTAACTGCATATAGTGGGCACAATAGGTATCTCAGTACATACAATCGAATGTGAATAAAGGACTTGAATTCGAGCACTCGATGAGATATTTCAATCAAGAGTCAATGATGTAAACTCATGTTGAAAGCGAGGTAACCTACCATTGAGGCATGCATATCCAAGGTACCGTCTAGGTTTTTGGGTCTAATTCCTGGATAATGATTTGATGTCGACAGCAATAGACTTGTCACAGGAGGGCCATGATGATTCCTACATCAGTGACACGAAACTAGGAACAAAAGTTGATTTGAAGTAACAAAATGACTTAGACAATGATTGACTCTTAAGGACAAGCGAAGTTATTGATGAGTTATGATTCTAGGAGAGATATCATTTGAGCAATTTGATGGAACAATAGATGACTTGGAAGCTTTGACTTAAATGAGAATAGAACCATGTGTAATGCAAGGAAATTGACAAAACATTCTTTGAATTGACTCAAAGGAGTCAGGTGAATCGCAAAAGTTGATCGACTCGGAGACAAGATGAAAACCCAACTCTTCAAATATGAAAATGCAGACAGGTGCCATGTTCAAAGGTGGAATACACAGTAATACCATATAAACAAATTAAAACCATTCCCCTTTTATTTTAATTTCCCCACCTTGAAAGGTGAGTGCCTCTTTTCATTTTTACGAGTCCAAATAGGGTAACAAACACTCGTTGAAGCTCATGAAGTGATGAGTCCACTCTCATATTTTTGACGAAACTGATAAAGGAGGGGTTCGTTCCCAAATAGGGTCTTTCATTGTGTAATTTTGTGAGTCTGATGAAAGCAAACTCATTTGTCGTTTCATGTTTAGAGAGTCTGAAATGACTAAGAAGACTCGAAAAGGTCATTTTTCGTAAATAAGGCCAGTCGGTCTAAAAAGAAGATAACCTACCCCTGACTAGTTGACCGTTCTGATTCTTTTACAAGTGTGAATGGAACATGTTTGCTTGGAAATATTTTTGTGTTTTGAGGAGATTGAAAAGAGCTTAAACATAACTCCTAAACCGAGATCCATTTTCATAATCCATGTTTACGAGTTTGAAAAAAATGAAAAAGTATACTCGACACCTTTCTACTGGAATTTTAATGAGCATGTAAAAAGTGTAAACAATGCTCAGTACTTTTTCACTTTTTCTCTAAGCTCGAAAAAGACAAAAATAGCCTAAATTGTAACAATGACCCAACATTCACCTGAAAAAAGTCAAAAAATACAATTAAAAGCCACTTTTTCAAAACTATAGAAAGTACAAAATAAAAACCCACTTTTACCAAAATAATTTGGATTTCAAAATTAAATAAATTACAATGCATATTTGAAACCTCCAAACATTCTATAAATAGAAATGGTAGGTACATTACTTTTGCCACTTGTTTTTTATGATTTGTGAGTTTTTGGAAGTGGCTTTGAGAGAAAGAGTTCCTCCAGTGATTTGCCAAGGGAATTCCACTTCATTGTTGCTTCATTATCCATAGAAGAGGTCAGGATTTGATCATATCCTCTTTTCGTGTTCAATAAATTCCATTTTGCTTCTTTTGCATAATTTAATTCAAACTCCTAAAATGTATTTAATGGTTTAAAAGACAATATATAGGATAGATATTCTTTTGCAAAGATAGGGTAGAGTATTTATCCTTCCAACAGAGGTCTTTAGCTAAAATATAGGGAAATTTTTCCTTATTTCTAGGGTTTTTTGGCCATTGATGCTTTGTCCATAGTAGGCAGGCACCCGATGCTCTGCATGCCAAGGGAAAGAGCACTGCGCTACTATGTGCGTGAAAGCTAGTAGTGCCACAGGAAGAGAAAGAAGAAAAATAAAACCCTAGGCCACTCAAAAGATGATTTTTTCATTTTTCTAATCTTGCTTTTTAATTTATAACATCATTTATATTTCTTTATTTTTCCATGATATACTTACTAATCATGAATTTTACATGTCACAGGTTCATCATGGTAATTTGGAAAGAAAGGGAGCATGAAGTCCTAGACACCCAGGCGGTGAATGACCCAGCCACCATTGAGGCTTTACAGAACTGTGGGATTCTTAAGTATTTCTGGATCCCAGCAATGAAAGAACATGTCCAGCTACTGGAGTACATCATAAAAATTTGGGATCCTGACTAAGAGCATTTTGTGGTGGGAGTCCACATCCTGCCTATAGAGATCGAGGATATTTATTTTCTGACCGGTTTATCTATGAGAGGAACCCCTGTGGTTCTATCTGGAGCATAAGGGGGAGAAGGATCCTTGGATGATATCATCGATCATCATTGCTCATTGGGTACAAAGTCCTAATCAAGAAAGATAAAGATCAAGTCTCTAGTGGATCTCCCCCTGAGGACAATAGTATATACCATTGGGAAGGTGGCAGGTACTAGGGCTTCCCACCTTACCAGTAGATCTCACATGCTATATGCTTTTGCAGTGCATGGAGACCACTGTCTTCAACTGGTGTGAAGGAATGTTGGCGTGTCTGAAGAGTCAACTAAAAAAGTGCAAAAGAGGGACACTGAAGGATTTTTTTATGGACCAGTGGTGGTGTCTTTTATCTTACAGCGGGCACCTCACATGAGGCTCTAAGTGACCATTACCAGATTGGATCCTGAGGATCCGAGGATGCTTGCATGGGTGACAGCTATGCCTCGTCTTGGAGGTGGAGTACCTAAAGTCACTTATAGTTCTGGTTTATTTCGCTGGTTGAGAAACTAGCTACTTATGGTGGAGGACTATGCCTATGAGGGGCAGACTTCCAAAATGACCCGAAGCTAGTCTTACCTTAGGGGAAGTGTGGGATGACCGAGGTAAGAAGACATTATCCAATTATGGTTTTTGAAATTTAATATTTATTTCATTTTTTATTTTCTATAGTACTGAGATAAAAAAAAATCATGCAGACATTGGATCTGTCTACCCAGTTGGGATGTTTCCTATTACTAGGTGAGCAGGTACCCTAGATATGATGGTGTATCGCTCTGAAGCTAAGGAAGAGCTTGGAGATATTAAGGAGAACCTACAGGATTTGACTGTGGGTATCCTTGACATGACCACTGATGAGGTTCTTAGGCGTTATTAGCACCATACCATAGGTGTCTCTGAATGGTTCTCCAAACTACTTCGTAGAGTGGCCCAAGCCATTGTGTGCTACCATGAGCACTATGAGGATTAGTCTGCCTTCATTATCATTTTTTGTATATGTATTACTGAAAGCTTCTAAGCTTCATATTTTTACCTATGTACATGTATTTTGAACTTTTTATGGTCCTGAACAGGCACTGAAAGCTAGATATGCTTCAACCCAAATTTTGTATCTCAGTGCTACAACTTATATATATATATATATATATATATATA
>LPNX010069820.1:273761-287363 GCA_001517045.1 Pseudotsuga menziesii
AAATGGACTTTTAAGCATGATCAATATGCCAATCCAAGACTCGATTAAGGATTTCAAATGGTGTAGACTCAGTTAAGTTGCTAAACAACTAGTTCAGAGTCTAGCTAAACCCTAATTTCCCTTACATCATTAGCTAGGGATTCCATCAACAATCCGTTCATGCCATGGTATTCTTTCAGATTGTTGGTGGAGGGACCTAAAAGAATACCCCCTAAACTCACCAGCTCACTTGTAGGAGAGTATAGTACCCAAGCTGCTGATGCATGGTTAAGAGTATATCGATGAGCACCATCATCAAAACCAATGAAGGAAGTCATCTGTCGATCAAAAAAAAGACATGCATAAGTAGGGTTTAAAAAAAAACACATTTTAAATCACACAAAAGGCACACCTCTCAAAGCTTAAGACACACAGCAAACTATAAACAATATTTACAAAGACTCTATGCTAGATTACCTAGGCATAGTATCTTTTGAGGTAGAGCCCATTTCGAGGCTCTCCCAAAGGTATCCCATCGTAATTAACCAATTCATATCCCCCCTTTGCTAAAACACAACTAACAATAGAGGGCCCATACCACATAGACTCAAATTTTCCTGCCCCCAGTTTGTCATGCTTCTGGTCATAGGTCAAAACCATATCTCCTTCATTGAAGTAACAAGGTTGGACAGTCCTGTCATATTGTATTTTCATTCTCTGTTTATGCGCCTCATTAGCTAAGGCAACATCACATCGAGTTTCATCAAGTTTGTTCAGATACAGGAATATTTCTTCATCTATAGTGGTATTGGGTAATAATTCCACAGCAAATTTTAAAGAAGATATTTCACATTCTATCGAGAGAGTAGCTTCCAGTCCGTTTACTAGTTGTAAAGGTGTTAAACTGGAGGAATTTTTTACAATAGTCCTATAGGCCCAGAGTGCAAAGAAGAACTGTAAATTCCAGTTTGACTTGGCTTGCCCTACCATTCACTGAAGCATTGTTTTTAATACTTTGTTTATAGCCTCAACCTGGCCATTGGCCTGAGGATAGTATGGTGTAGAGTTATTGTGACAAAACCCTAATTTTACACTAAGCTCTGTCATCATCTTGTTCTGAAAATATGACCCATGTTCAGTCACAATGGACCTAGGAATCCTGAATCTAGCAATGATATGATTGAATAAGAATAGTGCAGCAGTCTTATTGTCTTCATCATATGTGGTCATTTCCTCATCCCATTTTGTAAAATATTCCACAGCCATGATAAAGTACCCATGCCCCCTGGTTGAGGTAGGTCTATAGTGCATGAAGTCTATGCCCCATTTTGCAAAGCGACCGACTGCTATAATGGGATGAAGCGGAGCTGGATGTGCGCATTTATTGGGAGTAAACATTTGACATGGTGGGAATTTTTTGACTGTTTCAATACAATCTTTGAAAATAGAAGGCCAGAAATACCTGACACGCAAGATTTTCTGGGCAGTAGCCAACCCAGAGAGATGACCACCATAAGCTCCATCATGAAAATAATTCAGAATGATCTCAACCTCTTAATGTGTAAGGCAACATTGTAAGATAGATTCAACACCATGGCGATATAGGGTATCATTCAGAATAAGATAGCTTTTCGCCTGGTGGTGAATATGACAACGTTTGTCTCAAGAGGTAGTAGGCTGGTATCGTAAGGTTTGGAGATACAAAATAATATCTCCATACCATGGATCAGTTGTGCTGATGAGAAACAATGATTCATTGGGAAATGAATCAAAGGGATTTGTAGTATCAGTAGTACGGGGAAGGTCACATATAAGCTCTACAAACACGAGGGACTTCTTGGAAGTACTTTTGGCAAATTTTAGTTCAAACTCTTGGAGAATCATGATCCAACGTGAGTATTTTCCCCCAAGAACTTGACGTGTAATAATGCACTACATGGAGTTGGAATCCACATAAATAGTGGTGGTGTGGAGAAAAATATAATGACAGAACTTTTAGACCACGATGATCATGGCCAGAGCAATTTTCTCCACATGTGAGTATCGAGTTTCAGAGTCAAGAAGGCTCTTACTAGCATAATAAATCACATGCTCTTGGTCGTGTTCATCTATTTGAACAAATACCATGCCTATAGTAGACAAGGCTGCAACCACATTCAAGGAATATTCCTTAGCATAATTTGGTGGTTGCAGCACTGGTGCATGGGTAAGTGCATGTTTAAGATTATCAAATGCGCATTGCACGAAATCATCCCAAACAAAAGGGGTATCTTTCTTGAGCAACCTCATGAAACCATGTGTCCTTTCTGCATAATTGTAGACGAAACAATGTAGAAAGTTTTTCTTCCCTTGCAAACTATGGAGTTCACTTGCATTCATGGGAGCAGGTAAGGTTAAGATAGATTCAATTTTCAAGGACCTATACGGATGCCATCTTTGGAAACAATAAAACCAAGAAGTCAGCTAGATTCTACACAAAAAACACATTTATGGGGATTTAGATGAATATTAAAATGATGACATCAAAGAAACATAGCTTTTAGAAGATCGAAATGAATATCCCACTACCTGGAATGAGCAGGAAGGTTTTTAAGATAGGGTTCCACAACATGTTTAATGTCATGAAAAGCATAGGACATGGAACATTGGAATGTCACGCCATCATTATTTAAACCGAAAAACAATTTACAGTAAACAAAAGTTCCCCAAGGGAAAACGAATGTCGTCTTGTGTTGATCTGACGGGAGAATCTCAATCTGAGTATAGCTGGAGAAGCCATCCATAAAGGAAAAAATAATGCTTCTGGCATAGTTATCGATTATCTGATCGATATAGGGAGTGGGAAAGTTGTCTTTTGGACAAGCTCGATTCAAATCCCTAAAATCGATACAAACCCTAATAGTACCATGTTTTTTGTTCACAGGGACTATGTTGGAAACCCATTCAGTTAATGGTATAGGGTAAATGAAACAACCCTGAGAAGTTTCTCAACTTCTTCTTTAATAGCGGCTGCTTTTCTTGGATGAACCTATCATAGTTTCTAAGGGACGGGCTTGGCATTAAGGTAAGTTTTGATTTCATGAACAACAATAGAGGGATCAGTCCCTAGCATTTATTCATATGTCCATGTGAAGACATCTCTAAATTCCTTAAAAAAGGCCGTGTATGTTTTAACCTCTTTAGGTGAAGAGTTCTATTTGATCAAAATGTCTTCTAGAACACCAGGTTTCACTGATATGTATACAGGCATATTTTTTGTAATGTTGCATAATTTTCCTTTAGAATCGATACTATGAGTGAGGATCGGATACTGAGGGTTGGGGACTAAATTAGAAGAAACCATAGAGGTGAAGTGGTCTTCTACGATATGGCAAGGGGGAAGAAAAGAATATATCTGGTGATAATCTTCCCAAGGCATCTCATCTAACGACATAACTTCCATAATAGATTCATCCGTAGGAAGTGTGTGTGAAATATAATCTAGAGATGGGGAGGGGTTTTCGATCCAATATGGCATGTGATAATGGTCTGAGGCCACCAACACATGGTCATTGGTGGGGGAATCACTGGTAGCTTGGATTGAATTGTAAATTTCCTCAAAAAGGGAAAAGGATGTTGATTCATCAACAATTGCTTTTCCTTTTTCTCTATGAGAGGTAGAAATCATGTTAGTAGATGTCGTTTGTGAAGCAGGAGGAGGATCAGATGAGGGAAAGACTCCCATTAGTGAAGAATCTTTGATAAGACCTAGTCCAATGTCCTTATAATGTGGGGTGTTCAAGAGTGAAATGCTATTTGCATCATTTGTAATAGCACTAAGTGTGATGAAATCTAATTGATCAATAGTAACAATATTTCCTTGGAATGGGAACTGGATGATCCGAAAAAAATTCAATGTTACAGCTTGCATAGCATAAAACCAGTTACAACCTAGGAGTAAGCTATAATCGAAAAGAGCGTCGACAACTTCAATATGAATGGAGAATGACTTTCCCTTTAGTTCAACATGGATGGCAGGTATTAATCCATAGGTTTCAAAACCACGACCATCAAAATCCTTAAGAGTGGTCGATGAACGGTTGATTTTTGGAGAACCAATGGCTCTCCAACAAGATAAAGACATAACTGATGTAGAGGAAACCCTCCTCCAAAATGGTACGATGGATAGTCTTTCCAACAATATTGGTAGTGATATGAAAAGCTAACTGATGTGAGAGTCTCATCTTGAAATCATCAAGTTTGAAAGTGATGATATTGTTATTCTCGGGATCCATACCTCCAAGGGCAGTAAGCAAGTTTTTCCATTGACTTGGGAAGGTTTTAAGTACCTCTAAAGCTGACATAGAGTAGGGTTCCTGGTCCAAATCTTCAACAATATTATAATATTGGGCAGGATCAGTGTTAGGATTGATTATGGGCTTATGTAGAGTACCCTTTGGTGGATGGAAAATTGCTTTTGGTATAGGTTTTTCAATATGAAGACCATTATTAGGAGGAGGTGTGGATTTTGAGGGTTTTTCAGATGGAATATCATCAGGTTTCTTTTCTAGAGGAGGGTCATAACTGTGTGCTCTTGTATTTAAATTAACCGTTTCACTAGACATCATTTGAACTTCATCAATAGAGGAAGAAGTTTCTTTTAAGGACTTATGATCAATTAACTGTTGTTGGGAAGGGAAAGGATCTTTCAAGACTGCTGGGGTGGGTGAATTTTTCAAAAACTTACTAACTTCCTCACGGTGATGACATTATTTTGTAAAATGGTCACCTCTGCGGATTAAACAAGGAAATTTTACCTTTCCCTTACCTTTTGAATCAACATCTGAGTTATGTGTTTTGTTTCCTTCCTGTTGATTATTAGGTTTTTTAGATTTATTTTTTCCTTTCTTATTTTTGCTAGAAGGTTCATTTGATTGGATCGTGTTTACTTCAGCAGAAGAAACAAGAGAGGATGTAGGTTTGGTAGATCGTGCTGGTTGATTTGATAGAGTGGCAGCTAGATTTTGTTTCTTGGAATTTTTTCATGCTGTTTGTGTTTGAACCGAACCAAGTATGCCATTAGTAGGTGGTTCAATTGGGGGTCTTGATGGATCACTTGTAGGTCGAGGAGCATGGGAAATCAGATCATATAGTGTACCTAACTGGGAGTAAACCAAGTCTAGGTTTTGAGCCCAACTAAGAGCTTGCTCCTCAGTAACAACGCATCCCATGGAAACATCTCTAGAAATAGGTGGAACTAAAGACTTTGTAAACCAATCAGTGAGAAACTGATCATGAATGGGTGTTAGCTCTCCAGGAAACTCCTTTAGGTTGCAGCTTGAGGATTCCTGGTAACCTCAATGTTTCTTCAATGGTTTACTAAATGGATCAAGTCAGATGATCTTTAAGACCTCACTCACTCAAGACATGCATAAAACTCAATCAAATAGATAAGCCTTCTAACTATCAATGTTCAGAGAGTTGATAATAAGGTGAATAAATGAAGAACTCACTATGCTAGAAGATTCATATATAAACCAATCACATATGAATGGACAATCATAACAAGGAAAAATACTTGCAATTCAACTCATCAACACATAGATAGGATGAAAACTATCTGGTATTAGATAAAAAGAATAAACTTGAATCGGACATTCAAGCACAAGTACATAACAGAAAAGAGATGGAACCTGAACATATAATGGAAAAAGATCTTATATTAAATTATGAATAACATGAGAATCTTGATAACAATAAGGGTCTAAAAGTCTCTAAAGTTGGACCCTTGCTTCAACATTAGTCCTAGGCTTTATAGCCTTTACAAAATTTATTTTAGATCCTGAAAAGTTCGATATGATTTACTAAAAATAGATAACATAACTATTTTTGCAAAAATTAGGTCAAAAACCATAACTTAAGTGCTAGTCTATCTAACTCTAATACTTGCTCACTCCTTGAACTCTTTAATAACTGCAGTGATTACTAAAGTAGAACTAGGCCTTGTTATTTGACTAATAAGTCACGGATTGTCAAAAGTAGGCAGGGTTTGTGACCCTTTTCACCTCACTGGCACCTTCAAAACTAGAACAGACCCAATCTACTGCTACCTTTAATTAATCTTCAACTTCATAACTCATCCTTGAGGTGTCTCAATCAATCAAAATTGGTTCTGTGTAGAAGCATGTCTTCCTACACTGTTATGTTCTTTCGGTGGCTAAGAGAACAAAATTTTGGGTCTGTAAGCTACCGAAATCTCTACTTTCGGTGGATAATGAACAACTGCTACATTCGCCTAAACCACCGAAAGCTTTGTTTCTGCAAAATTTTAATTATTCTTTTAATCATCCTTTTACAACTTTAGTTTTGTCCTTCTGGTACTTCTGCAACTTGCATAGGGTTTGGAAGAGAAGTAGCATCATGGGCTACCTCAGGATCCTGTAGGCTTACTGCTACCTCTGCTAGTGTTTCCAGTGCAAGGTGAGTTTGAGAGTTAGGGTTTTAATTTTTTTGTTGTAACCTTGACAGTCTGACCATCTTGTAGAGCCTTGAGTTGTCCTTCATTAATATCAAATTTATTTTTTGCTGCAGGATATACATCCCTCTCGTTTCTAGAAGAGAATTATGCAATTCAGTATTTTCTTGCTTAATATTGCATTAGTTCTCTTGATTTTTCTCTCTAAAACCTCTAGTTCATATATATTCCCTAATAGCTGGTTGATTCTCTGGGACCTAGGTTTGCTAGAGGAAGCTTCTGCCATTGGTTCATCTTCACCCTCCCTTGGTGTAGGTTAGTGAAACTCCTCATGTTCTGCTGCAACCTTCTTTGTTAGGTCAACTTCCTACTCCTCTTATTCTTCAGAGTCTAAGTAAGGTAGGTTGAGTATATTTTTACCTTGTAATGGAGCCTCCTCCTCCTTTCCACTGAAATTCATATTTCTCTTGGCTTTGTTGGTCTTAGAAGTTGGAGAGGGATGATTCACTGTCACTGGTGAGATGGCCCTTCTCTTCCTCTTGCCACTCCAGGGAGTGGTGGACTTCTTTGAAGGGGACTTCCTATTGTCTTCTGGCTGCAAGCCTATTCCAAACTCATTCCAAAATAAGAAGTATGTCCATGGTATGTTTCTTCTTTGCAGCAGTTCTTGGACAATGAGCTTTATCAGGCCATGGTAGGATATCCTGCCTGCAATTTTCGTGGGCTGGGATTTGACCTGATGGGTCATCTTGCTAAGGCAATTGTGTAGGTAAAAAAGCAGGTTCAGTGGGCTCCTTCCAGTGAAATGGTTCATAAATTTAATGTGGTATATCATCACCCTGTTATACCTACCTTAAGAAGTTATAAAAACCAGTATTGCTTTCAACAACTACTACCACTTCTCCTAAAGATAGGTTGAAGGGATTCTTTTCTTCCATACTACATTCTTGTGTTCAGGATTGAAGTAAGACCTGAATTCCATGTCCTTCATAATGGTGGTTTTCAACCATTTCTCCCCAGTCCTTGGGAGTTTTGATACTTCTGCTATTAGGGATTCATCAACATGGAACTCTTCTCTGCCTATCAATTCCTTAGAGCCATCAAAAGAGAGAGCAAAGGCTTCTGCCACTTGCTAGTGGGATCCCTAAATTTTCTCATAGAACTTGTAACAACTTGCATATTTGAAGAATTGGCATACTTCTAAATGTGACTTGAGATAGCCAATGTCACCCAATTATTGTCGGAGGGCAAGTCTTCCTCGTTTATTCATGTCTGGACTGCTCCTCTTGTACCTGCAAAAATTAGAATTTGAAATATGGGAAGGAGATTACCGCACTAGACTCAGGGAGGGCTTAGATTAGTGAGGATGCATACAGGAAAATGTGGAAAGGACTCAAGAAAGGGTGCTAATTTTGAGGGGCTAATCGGTCGATTGGTACTTGAGAAAGATGATGGTAAACTCTGGTGAGAACCACGAGATGGCCAGTACAACAATCATTTTAACTGGAACTTAATGTTTTGTGGTGGTTCAACTGTAGTCATGGGACATGTGGAGGGTAGTTAGGACTTTGGTCTCTATTAGTCACTTTGATTTAATAATGACCTCTTTTATACCAACTCATGATTTTCCATAGTTCCAATCTTTTCAGCGGTTAATTACTTGATCATGACGCTCCTCATGCTGACGGTGGTTGATTTCGATGGATGTGTTAACCGTTTTCCTCTTTTGGCACTTTCAGCGGTTAAGGTAATCTTCGATCTAATTTGTAAGATGCCAAAAGATGGGATTTTCAGTGGCTAATGAACCATTGTTACGTTCGCCTAAGCCACCAGATGCTGCACTTCCAAAATTTCATTAAAAACGGCTTCAACGAGATTTCAGTGGTTAATGTAGTCCAGAGTCCAATTTTAAGCTAGCGAAAGCTTGGATTTTTGGTGGCTAATGAACCGTTGATACATTCTCCTAATCCATCGAAAGTTGCCCTTCCAAAATTTCATTAAAAATGGCTTCAACGGGCTTTTAGCGGTTAATGTAGTCCTGAGTCCAATTTTAAACTGGCGAAAGATGGGCTTTTCAATGGCTAATGAACCATTGATACCTTCACCTAAGCCACTGAAAGATAAACTTTAATTTTTATGTAAAAATAGAGCACAACGCATTCCAAATTTGTTAATCATATCAACATATTTCATAATGTGCAATGAAATATTCTTCACTATGTAAAAATAAATTTTATGAATTTGACCTATTGAAGACTAATTTATTTAGGAGATAACATCTGGCTCCTACTTGGGGATGGAAACCTTCATGTGAGGTCCCAAGAACCCCAGATAAAATGTCTTTCCTAAAAAATGAGAATTAAACCTATTTTCTACTGTTCCATTGGTCATGGAGTTTATTTTCAAGAAAACAAAAACAACAAAAATAATATTTTACAATAATAAGGCCTTAAAGCCTCAGATGAAATAGAGTTTCAAAAATCACCCATTTACTAGGCCATCGAACACCTCCTCGCCTTCCATATTTTGTAGTTTGAAAGTGTTGTTCTGTTGTACCTGAGATATTACAAAAGTACCTATCCATAGAGAGTCAAATTTACCATGATTTCCCTTGTCCTACCTAACAACATCCCATTTGAGAACCTAATCTCCAACCTGAAAATTTTCCACCTTTTCATTGTCAAAAATACTTTTAATCTTCTTTTGGTGAGGTTCTAACTTCTCCACCACCTGTTCCCTGAATTGTTGCAACTCCACCAAATCAAGCATCCTCCTTATCATGTCATTTGGTTCATCCTATTCCTCCTGAAAGAATTTCACAACTGGTAGAATCAGCTGAATGGGAAAAATGGCCTCAGTACCATAAACCAACTTGAAAGGAGAAGTCCCTATGGATTTTTTGTCAGTCACCCTATCAGCCCATAGAGAAAACTTTAGCTTAGAATCCCAGCTCTTCTGACTATCCTCCAATATTTTTCTAATGATTCTAACTAGGCTCTTTTTGGATGACTCGGTAAGGCCATTTCCTTGAGGGTAATAGGAAGTGGAATGCACCAATTGAATGCCCATTGACTCACACATGTTAACCAATGCCCCGAATTTAAAATATAGTGCATTATCAGTCACTAGCTTTACTAGGAAACAAAATCTGATAAAGATGTTCTCATATAAAAACTTCATAATGACTTGGTGAGTGGAATTCCTTGTGGGGACTACCTCTATCCACCTGGTGAAAAAATTAGTGGCTACTAGGATCCACTTATGCTGACTACTTGATGAAGGATTTATCTCACCTATGAAATCAAGACCCCAGTATTGGAAAGGACCATTAACTACAATAGGCCTAAGGGGAAAAGATCTGAGCTATTTCTTTCCTATGAATATTTGGCACTTGTCACAGGCTCTTACAAAGGTACACACATCAGAGAAAAGAACAGGTCAATAGTACCCAACCCTCAAAATCTTGTGGGTTGTGGTATTTCAGTAATGATGGCCCCCACATGTGCTTGAATGAAACTGATGTATGACCTGAACCGACTTTTCTTTATCTAAGCATCTCATCAAAACACCAGAGGGATCTTTCCAATAAAACAACTTATCAATTATACAAAATTTAACAGACTTAACCTTAAGCACCCGTTCCTAATTCAGACTAATACCAAGGGGAAACTTCTAAAGTTATTAAGAAATGAATAATACCTGAGCACCACTCACATGAGGACAAGTTCTCAACCACCTGCTGACTGTCATGCTACTCCTGAACTATTTCTGCTGCTGCTTATGCTGCTTCTTCTGCTATTGCTTCTGCTTCTACTTCTGCTGCTACCTCTATCTATAGGTTTGCTGAAGTTATACCAATGAAATTCATTCTCAGTAGATCAAAATTTTCTTTAGCCATGAGCTTAGCTAGACCTTGGCCTTTCACTAGCTTAGTGGGATTTACTTCTATGTCAAACTCAATAATCTTGGCAATCCATTTAGCTCTCTTTACATCAATGTCAGGCTGGGTCAAGACATCTTTAACAGCAACTGAAGGGACATAGGTGAGTACCTTTTCATGTAGAATGTACATCCTAAATGATTTCAATGACTTGATGAGAGAATAGGCCTATTTCTCGATAGGATCATATTTCAATTCAGCATCCCTCAATGTCTTGCTAAAGAAGGAAATGGGGTGATGTAGAAGGAGCAAGTCGACATAAGTCGACTTGAAAGAAGACCGACTTAGTCGATCAACCGACTAAGTCGATGGACCGACCTAGTCAGTCGGCCGAGTAAACACAGTAATTAAGTCTGCTAACTAATAGTTGTGTCGGTTTACCGAACCGACAGGTAGTTATCTTGTAACTGTTTGTAACCTGTATATATTAGGCTGTTGAGCCTCACAAGAACTCAGTTCAGTTCTTGGCTTTGTACGATCTATTGAGAATAATATAATCTGTTCATCCTATCTGTTCTTGTCTCTTGTATCTGTGTATATTTCTGTATATTTTTGTATGTATTATTGGTAACCTTATGTGATCTGTGAGATTACAACATTGGTTCCATTGCCGGTAGTACATAACTAGAATATATGCTCACATATGATACCAGAGCAGGAGATAAAGGACTGGTGGGAGCGAAAAATTGCTAACTATCTACAAAATTACGCGAGAAGGAACAGATTGACAGTCGCAGAAGCAAAAGCCAGATTTTTCACTGAGACTCACGAAAAGTTTGTCGAATCCGTGCCACACCTGCTGAAGCAGCTTTTGGATGAGAAAACTGGACAAGACTAAATAAGAACAGTTACTCCAGAAACTGATCCGAGGAGGACGTACGAATCTATCGGAGTGGTTCGAAAAGATAGCCGATGAATTCTGTGAGGAACAAGCAGTCGAAGACAGGACTTCTGTGGAAACTGTTCGACAGAAATTTTTCACAGAATTTACTGATCAATTCTTGTGTTCCTTGCCGACTTTGCTGTTCAAGTTTTTAATAGAAAAAGGAGCAGGCCATATAGTCGAAGCTCGACCACCGTTACGTGAACCACCCTATAATACTAACTGGGTGGAGAAACAGAAGAAGTGGGAAAAATTCATTGCTGAAAGGGAGTGGGAATACTTCCTGAGTAAATAGACACTATCCGAGCTTTCTAAAAAGCGTCAGGTAGGCTATGGGGGGGTAGCTGGTCGTGTGTCAGAGAGGGAGCATAGTGGATACCAGTCGACCAAGCCAATAATGAACAGTCGACCGAAGAGGATTCGAAGGAATAGTATTGTATGAAAGTATGTCGGACATTAAGAGAATCGAGCGGGACAAACGACAACAAAGAAGGTAAGCCAGACGTGAATGAGCCAACAAGCTGCGTCGAGAACAAAACCCTAGGGAGACCGACCGAGATGAGAATCCACCAGAGTTAGGTCATGACCGACACGAAGAAGGAGTAGACGAAGAGACGGCCCCTAAGGAAGAGGACATGTGGATAGAGCATCAAGAAGCTCTCCAAATAGTGGTTCCTGATGAAGTAACCCTGTCCCCCGCCAATTCCCATACCGTAATACAGACTATTATTGAAGACGACCTTCGACTGAGAGCTGGTGACATCACAATCTGGAGTCGACTAGGTGATGAACCGTACCCAGGACGACACCTGGTCATACGCCGACCGGTCGAAGGGAACTGGGTGACCTTTCAAACGGCACCCTCCTTTCGCAGTATCCACTTGCTCCTGTCGACACATGAAGGAGCACCCCCCCTGCCACATACAACTTTCGAAGATAACCAAGAGTCATACCTGAGCACGCAAAGTGACAGTGGGTCATCGAGAAGACAAATTATCAACAATCCACTGTACTACGAGAAAGAATCAACCACCGATGGAGGCACAAGTTCCGTCGACCAAAACCCCATCGTCACCGCCACAGGTTCGACAATATCATCGACCCCACCTCTTTCACCCCCACCCACACCACCCACCCCACCAACTTTAGAAAGTAGTGAAAGTGACTCCGACATGGGTCATGGATCTGCTCAGATTCCCCTTTATGAGGGCGACGAAGACCCCAGATGACATTGGTTTGTCTGTGAGTCGATATGGGAGGCCAACAAGGTAACAGAAGAAGATCGCCAGATGGCCCAGTTCGCAGGAGCCCTAAGGAAAAGAGCTCTAACATGGTACATGACATTTTCTGAACGGCATCCCAGAGAAACAAAGGCAGAGATAAAAGCACAATTCCTATCATTTTTTAAGACCCCAGACGCCAAACACCTGGCCGCCAAGAAGCTGAAAACGACATCACAGAAGCCAGGAGAAACAGTCCGCGACTATGATAAACGATGGAAGGATCTATTGAGCCATTTAGACTATACTATTGACGAAAAATTACTGATTCAATGGTTCCTTGCAGGACTCTCATAGAAGGTTCGCCGACACATCAGTCTGGAAACTTTCAAGTCGTATGAAGATGTGCTGACAAAAGCTCTGCAGGTTGAGATGGATGAAGACATACCTGCATATCCGACCGACCACCGTTTGGAGGAACAGCTGGAAAACATGCAGAAGTCCCTAAAAGAACTCACACTCTAGAACCAACAAGTCTGGTGCACTAACTATTCAACAGCCGGACATTCCAAAGATAATTGTCGACAGCAATTCAGCTAACAAGATGTCTATTTTGTGCAGACAAAGGCATTTTGCGACATTTGCCAGGAACATGGAGACCATTCTACGGCCGACTGTCCTTACAATATGAAGAATGGAAAGGTTTCCTGGTGTGCTATCTGCGAAACTACAAATCACGACATAGCCGACTGCCATCTTAACCTGAAATATAGACAGAACTACCAGGCCGTCTACCAAACGAATGCAGTAGCACAGAACACGGAGCAAAACAATAACAACAACCAGAATGGGCAACGCAATGACGGTCGACGATATGAATGCCGACATGACAATCGATGACCAGGGTTTGGAAGAACAGGTCGATTCATTGGGAATCACGAAATACGAAGTCATCAACCCACACAATGCTTTATTTGTTACAAAGAAGGGCACAGATGCGTAGACTGTCCGTACAAAGACAGAACTAACCTCAAATTTTGTACACACTGTGGGGTAGGCGATCACTCCTTGGAGGATTGTCCTACCATGTTGGAAAAAATCAGCAATAAAAAGAATGTTAATGTCT
>LPNX010069820.1:287564-310798 GCA_001517045.1 Pseudotsuga menziesii
ACATGGGAAGAAATGGGCAAACCTCGACTCTATGAGTCAGGCATCTACCTAAAACTGGCCAACCAAGGTCTCATTGAACCTATTGGGGTTTGGAAAAATGTAGACACAACTATTAAAGGCATATCAACTAAAGTTGATTTTGAAATTATTGACCCCAAGGAAGGATCTAGCTCCTTCCCAGCCCTTTTCGGTCGACCTTGGGGTCGAAAGATGAAAGCCTCCATCTCCTTAGATAAAGAGAGGATCAAGCTAAAAGGAAATGGCCAAAAATTTATTGTACCCATTAACCCTTCCCAAGGAAAGCCTTAGATAGAACCTATTGATGAGGAGGTTGACGTTAGACAGCTATACCAAATCCACAATAATACTGACTATACTAAACCAACCATCTATGGAGAACTTCACTTAGGTAACCAAGACTCAGTTGGTTATAATTCAGATGCTGAACTATATGACTAGGAGATAGAAAACTATGAAACACAAGCAAGAGGGTGCTGGACTATCCAAAAAGTACAGAAAAAACCCACCCGACAGTGCTTTCTAGTCTCAATTATCCCCAAGATTTTTGAGAGAAAAATAAGAGAACACCCTACCTTACAACCGACCAGCGAAAACACCAGGCAACAACCTAGGTATAAGGAGAGGGAATCCCCAGTCATGCATGTTGAACAAGTGTCTAAAAACATTGGAGAACATGGCCGACTACAGAGCTTAGTAGAAACCTTCACAGGTTAGGCAGCTAGATGGTGGGACACCCATCAGACAAAACTACAGA
The DNA here is from genome assembly GCA_001517045.1 of Pseudotsuga menziesii. Classification (NCBI taxonomy): domain Eukaryota; kingdom Viridiplantae; phylum Streptophyta; class Pinopsida; order Pinales; family Pinaceae; genus Pseudotsuga; species Pseudotsuga menziesii. Next base: position 288,340 of record LPNX010069820.1, read on the forward strand.
CTTGGACTAGTGCTGCAACTTACTTTGTTGAAAGGTTTGGTGGCAGGAAGTTAACCTCACAAGCACAGATCCCTATCTTCACCCAAGGAAAAAACCCAGAAGAACACATCCAAACTTGTGAAAAAGAGTGGAGAAGACTTGGACATAAGGATGAAAGAGCCTAGACACACTTATTTCCTTCCACCCTAGACGACTTACCTAGAAAATGGTATAAGATGGAGGAAGCTAAAGGTGAAACCTTTTTCTGGAATGAACTAAAAGCAAATTTCATTAAAGCCTTCAACTTTATACCTGAATATAAACAATTAGTCGAGCCAGCACAACAAATTCAACATTTCATTCAACCGACTGAAACACACCCTTACAAAGACCCTCGACAGGTCAAGAACTGCAATAGTCTTCACATAGGATCAAAAGTCAAGTCGACCCGATTACAATTGGAGAATGAACACACCGAAGGTAAAAGCTTCAGATGGAAATCAAACCATGCTGAAACAACAAAACCAATCCACTCTGTGCTAAGGGTCGCGACTACCGATAACCCAGACCTCGACCGAATGACTGCAGCCGACTTCCCTGCTACATTCTCACAGTTCAAGGAAGGAAGTCGACAGATCAATGAAGCTAAAGCTCCAGAATGGTTAGATTCCAAAGTAAGAACTAAGGAGGTAGACATTTCAAATGACGACTGACCAAAAATAGCCAAGATTGGTGACTATTGGAATGAACAACAAACTGCTGAAATAGTAACCTTACTTAGAGAATTCCAATATGTATTTGCAAGGGATTATAAAGATTTGAAAGGATTAGGAACCGACCGGAGTCGACGACGACTTGCCGGATGCACATCTATTTCGTATAGAAGCAATACCAGAAGAGTTGGAGGAGATTGCTCAGTTCTTAGAGACAGGTCAGGCACCAGAAGGTCTGAGCACTAAGAAGAAGCAAATCCTAGCTATGAAGGCTGCTCCATACACCCTCATCAATGGATTTCTATAAAAAATGGGGTTAGACGATCTTCTTAGAAGATGTGTACTCGACCATGAATGAGAGAAAATTATGCACGAAGCACATTATGGACCAGCAGGAGGACATTTTCAGGCCGACACAACTGCCAAGAAAATCCAACAGTCTGGATTATGGTGGCCGACACTTCATAGAGATTGTAAAACCTTTATTAGTCGATGTGACAGATGCCAACGACTTGGTCAACCCCTACTGAGCACAGAAATTCCCCTGATCTCTGTAAACCCTAGTCTCACATTTGAAATCTGGGCTATAGACTTCATAGGACCATTCCCTGTCCCATCCCAATGATCAGGTGCAAGATATATCATCACTACAGTGGAATATGTTACTAAATGGGCAGAAGCAGAACCTGTCGAGACCTGTTCAAGTGAGATAGCTGCTATGTTCATATATGAAAACATCATTAATCGATTTGGTTGTCCGCTCACTTTGATCAGTGACCAAGGGTCTCACTTCGTTAACAAAACTATCAAAAATCTAACCGACAAGTTTCACATCGACCATCGACGTAGTACAGCATATCACCCCCAGTCGAATGGTGCAATCGAAGCTTTCAATAAAACACTGACAAAAGGACTGACTAAAATATGCAGTGCCGACAAGGATGACTGGGATGAGAAAATTCCTGCAGTTTTATGGGCATACAGGACAGCCTACAAATGGTCAACTGATCAAACCCCTTTTCGACTGGTATATGGCCAAGAAGCAGTCGTCCCTCTACACTTAAGACAACAGGCACCTATAGTTGCACAAATACTACATGTCGATGTCGAACATGCCAAGAAGGATCGACTCTTTCAACTTAATAAACTAGAAGAACACAGACTTATGGCCATCCAACACCAGGAAATACAAAAACAACAGCAGAAATCATGGCACGACCGTAATATCAAAAACAAAAATCTGTCGGTCGGTGACCTTACTTTACTCTATAACAGTCGAGTAAAAGGAAAACCCAAGAAATTGCACACAGAATGGATGGGCCCATACATGGTCGAAGAAATACATCCCAATGGGTCGGTCCGACTAAAAACATTATAGGGCCTGGTATTTCGGAAGCTCGTTAATGGAGCCCGACTTAAACGATATAAAAATTGGAAAAAAAAAAAACATATAACGGTCTTAACTGACCACCAAAAACCTATAAAAAGTTAAAAAATTCCAAAAACCAAAACCGTACACTCATAAACAATCAGCATGACAGCAACTCACCCCTCCGACAACCGACATCACTTCCATCGACCATCTTCATCGACCAGTCATGCTGACCATTTTCACCACCGACACCGACCGTCGACCTCGAGAGTCCCATCACATATTAATGGCCTCGAGCGTCGAACCAGATCCCCCAGATTGCACTCGAGTATTGCAGTTGGACTATCAAGTCCACCATTAAAACAACCAGTTCGACACTCCACCACCCCTATGCCTATAAATAATGGACCACCGAAGGTTCATTCACCACACCCCTTACACACGAGCACTCGCATTCCCCGTCGACTAAACCCCACGAACCCTGTTACCAATTCGACCAGTACGATATCATGGTACCTAAGCTTACCCGTGCCACGGCCAAGGAAAAAGAGTTGCAGGCAGAGGACACACCCTTGGTTCAAAGATTGAAACATATCCAAAACGCCAAAGTCCAGGAGGGTCCTTTCCAGAAACTCTGGACAAAAATCCAAGAGTGGGCCTTTGTCGATAGTAAAATGACCCAGGCCGCTGAGAAAATCCGAAATAGCTCTATCCTCCAGTACCCTAATGCACCACTGATGGCAAGCTTCGGTGGGACGAAGGAAGCAGCGGTTAAATTCATCATCAGTCATTACCACAACGACCGATTCTATTTCGACCAGCCAATGGACATCACTGGGGAGGTTATCTCCAAACTTACGGGTCTGTCGAATGAAGGCAGTCCTGTACCTATCGGGATAAAAGAAGGACTCGTCCAAGACCTCACAGGCACACCGACTGGCAAAAACTCGAAGGGACTGATGATAGGCCAGATCGCGACAAGAACGCCACAAATTGTGGCTAAAATCATCGCCGTCACCCTTACCTTGGCTGGTCGGAGCAACGACCTAAAACTGGAAATGTTGGAGGCGGTCGACACAATTGCAAAAGACGGACGTATTTACAAATGGGGCGACTATGTGGCCGACATGGTCAAAACCATCTGTGAACGCTGCCAGGAAACGGGAGGTATTATCAAATTTCCCTCCCTTATTATATGGATTGTTATGTACCATATCTTTCCGGAAGGCAGTGCAGTCTTCCGGGAGCCCACAAGGTTTGAAATGCACAAGTTCAAACCCTTTTAACAGAGAGGAACCCTGCATGAGCTAGCACAAGGAAAAATATTTCTAGAGACTTGGTTCCAGCAGCTAAAGGTTCGAACGATGAGGTGGAGGGTGCCACAGAACATCCGACGAAACCTCCCAGCTCAGTCTCACATCCAGTTAGCTCTTGACCATACGTCAGTATGGTATATACGAGGTCAAGACCCCAAAGCAAAGGACCTCGACTACTACCCAACAGTCGAACAGATCTTTCGGGAGTTGAGTCGAGAGGCAGGCACAAAGGTACCAATTCCAGCAGCTGCCAAAGAGGTCGACTTCTCTATCGTCGAGCCTCTTACAGACCAAGAAAAGGAGGAGGATTATGAGCTAAATTTGTACATCAGCACTTTCGTGTCGGAGGATACTCCGACTGTGACCACTACTTAGGTGAACTTAACAGTGAAGCATCTGATTGCACCCGTAGTGGACCCCCCGTCGATAGAACAACAACAACAAACACCACCACCAGCACAACAAACAGTACAGCAGTCAGTTCCTCTGACTCCAGCAGCTGCCGACCCACTGCAGGTACCAACAGGAGAAGTCGAGGAGGAAGACAACCCTGAATATGTTGTGTCTCGAAGCATTATCAAAAAGCTGGCAAAGGAGATAGCCGTCGCCAGAAGGAAGATCAAGCTACAGAAAAGACAGCAAGGCAAGGGTAAGCGTAAGCTTGTCCTTGCTGACTCCACTGACGACGATGAGGAACTAGCAGCAGCAGCACTCGACATTGTCGAAGATGCCCGGGCTAATAAGGTAACTGTTGAAACCCAGTTTCAACGCTTTATTGATGCAGGAGCTCCGGAGGGTCGACCCAAGAAATCCAAAACTCAGTCGACACCTGAAAATATAGTTGACCTTGTGTCGACCCCTCCCCCTCCATCCCCAACCACCATAGTCGAGGAGCAAGCACCGGTGCAGCAGGACGACGTTTCCCCAAAAGTATTTGAAAGAGTTATCCCGGAGGCACTCAGGGCCAGGGCTAGCACGGACGCTGAACTCAAATCCTTCTTTCAAACGCTACCTGAACTATTCCAGTCGGCACAAACAATACGGACAACAACTCCCCTAAAAGCAAGCAAAAATACATATGCCCAGCAAACAACAGTATTTACAAGGGTTCACGACGGTGGCGACATATCAGGGCATGAACAGACCTTCACTGACTATCAACTCCCGCCGGAAGAAGACATTATGTCTTCTGACCAAATTTCACAACACACTTCTCCATCACCACCAGGATCAGGAAACCCTCCATCCCCACCTTCACCACCATCATCTCCACCACCTCCACCACCCCCTGATTCACAACCAAAAACACCATCATCTTCACAGCCGGAAGTGGACATACCACCTCCTCAACCACAAAAACCCCCGACCACTAAACCACCCCTTCAGACACAAGCACCTTCGACCTCTGTTCCAACTTCCACTTCTGCAGGTCCTCAAGACAAACCAATAGAACAAGAAAAAGATACAACAGAACCTCTTCATAGACCCTCTCAACTAAGGATTAGCTTACGGGATGCAAGCTCGTTGACCGACTCAGAGGTCGGCCAACTACTCAAAACCCTAGCAAAAGAGTCGAAGAGGAGGACGACCACACTTAGGAAACAACTCAGGGACAAGGAGACAGAAGAAGTCAAGTTCCTCGACAAATGCAGGTCTCTTGCTCAATCCATTGTTCTATGCCCTATCGAAGTAGCTACAGATCGACCTTTGGAAAGGGCATATCAGATATTTGAAGGGATGGTATCGACCATTCAGACACACCTCAAAGAGACTAAAGCAGAACAGAAGGAAGAAACTGCCCGACTGCTATTGGCCCAACACACTGCATTTTCAGAGGCATACAAGGTCTTACAGGACCATATGGAGGAATCTATTGTCACTGAGGAAGTACTCAAAGATTGGCCGACTCACTATGGGCAGGTATATCAGCAGACGAGACAAACCTGACAAGGCATCCAGGCTCTAGAGGCTCGGAAGTCTACAGAAGCAGAACTAAGGCAGACCATTGAGGAGCAGATTGTCATGGAAACCAACAAGCTACAGCAATTAGAACATGAGGCCCACCAGTGGGTTCAACAGGCTCTACCTAACTTGGATAAAGTTGATAACCTCTGTCCCCACATAAAGAGACTCCTCTAGGCTGCAGACAAGCAAAATCAATTCTTGGGTCCGACCATCGAAAACATAGCAGAAATACCCATGTCTGAAAAGATGTCGATCCTGTCAAGTCTCACTACCTTGACCATCGATATCGAGAAGGCATTACAGAGTTGGACCGCCTTTCAGCATCAATTGGCCATCACAGCTCCAGCCATTGTTGAAGTCTGCATAGCCCTCAACAGTAATCAATTTTGGAGACAAATCGATTTTTGTACCTCCCTATTTCTTCGGGACGAAGAAATGTTTTGTTTGTGGGGGAGATATAGAAGGAGCAAGTCGACATAATTCGACTTGAAAGAAGACCAACTTAGTCGATCAACCGACTAAGTCGATGGACCGACCTAGTCGGTCGGCTGAGTAAACACAGTAATTAAGTCTGCTAACTAATAGTTGTGTCGGTTTACCGAACCGACAGGTAGTTATCTTGTAACTGTTTGTAACCTGTATATATTAGGTTGTTGAGCCTCACAAGAACTCAGTTCAGTTCTTGGCTTTGTACGATCTATTGAGAATAATATAATCTGTTCATCCTATCTGTTCTTGTCTCTTGTATCTGTGTATATTTCTGTATATTTTTGTATGTATTATTGGTAACCTTATGTGATCTGTGAGATTACAACAGGTGATCAAAGCCTTCATCATCTTTCTATAACATAACTGCTACCATTGTGTCATAGGAAGAAAAGGACAAAATGTAGAAATCCTTGGTGTAGTCTGGACTTATCAAAGTGGTAGCTTCCATGATAGCCTTCTTGATGGCTTCAAAAGAGTTTCTTGATTTCTCTGTCCACTTGATTTCGGCTTCCTTTCTCAACATAGAGGTTATTTGTTTTACCAACTCAAAAAAATTTGGGATAAACCTTTTGACAAAATTTATCTTACCCAGGAATGAATGACTTTCCTTTTTTGACCTGGGTATGGACAACTTCTGGATTGCTTCAACTCAAACAAGATCAATCTTCACATGTTCTGATGAGACTATGTGACCTAGGATTTTTCCCTCCCTGATAGAAAATTGAGACTTCTTTGGGTTCATAGATATCCCCAACTCTCTACATTTCAAAAATACCTTCCTCAAGTGCTGTAAATGGTATTCATGGCTATTGGAGTAAACAGCGATGCCATCAAGGTATATGAGAACAAACTTCTCTTTCAATCCCACAAAAGATATGTCCACGGCTCTCTGAAAGGTGGCCCCAATATTCATTATCCCAAATGGCATCTTGGCGTACATGAAAGTACCCTAGGGACTGGTAAATGCAGTTTTCTCTTGATCATCGGGGTGTACAAAAACTTGATTGTAGCTAGAGAAACCATCTAGGAATGACATGACACTAGCTCCTGAGACTCTTTGCAACAGATCCTCCATATTGTGCAAGGGGTGGTTGTATTTCTTAGAACATTTGTTTAGGTTTATGAAATCAATGCATAACTGGATCTCCCCATTTTTCTTCCTCACTATCACTAGGTTTTCAATCTATTTGGAATATCTCAATCGGATTATGATTTTTGCATTGAGGAGCTTTTGGATTTCTTTATCAATCACTGGTAGAAGGAGGGGACTGATAGGCTTTAAATTTTGTTTGAAATGGATGGTGTCCTCTTTCAGGGGAATCCTATGTTGGATCATAGCTATGTCATAGGTTTTCATATCACTGTGTTCCCAAGCAGATACATCAGCAAACTCTTTCATAAGACTACATAGTTCTGACTTCTTATCAACATTTAACTCACAGGACAAATTTATGAATTTTGGATGACTTTGGATACCTAGGTTGTGCTCATGTAAAATAGGGTCTTTCTCCCTTTTAATAGGTTTAAAGGGGACATCATTATGATCAAAAATCTCTTCTAGGGGAACCAGACCTCGAGGTATATAATTGCTACGCAGCTGAACAATATTCCGGTTTCCTATTTTATCTCCTGATTTGAGCCTCTAGGATTCTTCCATATTTAGGTTTTCTTGATCAATATGCATATCAGAAAACTCATCTATGACTTGGATAAATTTACTAAGTTCATCATCATTTTCAAAAACTTTCCAAATTTTCACATTATTGGGGAGGGATGGCCTATACTTGACCTGGATCTCATAGCTCAGCTTAGGAGGAAAAGGGGGAATGAACATACTTGCAGAGACAGAAAGGGAATGAGCTAGATAGTTCATAGCCCTAGTTATATATGAGAGTTCAAAAAACATGAAAGATTCCATAAGTTTCCATACCTCATCTCTATATGCCTTCATCCTAACATTCTTTGCTTGAAAAGTATTGTTCACCTGCTGTATGATGAGATCTGTATCTCCAAAGATCTTTAGGCACATGATTCCCATTTCCTTGGTAGCCTTCACACCCAACAGCAATGCCTCATATTCTGATATGTTAGTAGCAGTCTTGAAATCCAACTTATGAGACAAATGTATAGTCTCCCTTGAAGGAGAAATCGGGACTATACCTGCACCTGCTGAGGCTTGAGTGTTGGCCCCATCAAAAAACATGCTCCAGATATAGGTGGTTACTTCCTCAGGTGGCTAATAGGTAGGCCTTGTAAGCTGCATGGATGTTGGCTGGGAATCATCTATCTGTAGGATGCATGCCCCAAAGTCTATGTCTACTGCATAGATGGGATAATTTATAGAGTTCTTGGCATTATTGATGATGTAGGTGATATGGTTCTCTTTGTAGAGTCTCTTGGTCTCTCCTCCAAACATTGGGATTGTAGCATATGTAAGATCCATATGAAGGGTACCACCCATCCTTTTACTCTATGAGTGATACAAAAGGAGGCCAAACTTAGGTACGATGTCATCCACTATTATGTCCATCACTATTCTTTTTGAAGGTAGCTACGAGAGGTTTATGACAAGGTCTTTGATGAGGCCCACGAATTTGACCTTCCTAGAATCAAAAGAGAACAGATCATGGTATGGTTTTATAATTCTGAGGCCAAGCTCATCCATCACTACTTTTGGCATTAGGTTATGGGATGCTCCTGAGTCAAGCAAACAGTTGTGAAGGATTTTATCATGGATTTTCAAAGATATGCAAAAAGGTGGGAAAGACTCATCCATCTCTTCAATCATAGGGCCTAGGATTACGGTGGGCTTATCATCTTGCAAGTTCACAAAGTCAACATCTATGGGTGTCCTTGGCTCAAGAGATTTTAGTATGGATGCCTTGAAGGCATCATTCTTCATCATCTCTATCAAGGGAAAAGGGATTTTTAACTTCTACATTTCTAATTCAAGATTGAAAGAATAGGATAATTTGTCAATATTTTTTACCTCTTTTGGTGTGGTTTTGAGCTGAATAGGATCATGGAAGGATGAATATAATCGCCTTTGTTTCTATTTTGGAGGAGCATACATCTTCTTTGCAGTAGCAACAATCATTTTAGCAGGAGGAGCAGGCTGCTTTGTAGGGGCAAGACTCTTCTTCACAGGAGCAAAAATTCTGGATCTCAAATTATAACCTTCTTGATCATATCCATGATACAAATATTCTTCCATGATCTACTCATTCATGAGGGCTTCCTTTTAGTCTACTTGTGTCAGGAAAGCGAGATCTACCTCATCTTCCACATAGTTGATATTTTCTTCTGCCTCCCCTTTTTCCTGAGCAAACTCTTGTTCTTCTTCTAGCACAACATTTTGAAAAGGAGATCTGATTCTTTGATCCTCAGCCTTATTCATATCCCTTTGAAGGATCTGAGCCGGTGGCTTGTTTCTTCTATAAGGGACAAAATTAGGGTTTTTGGGAGCAAAATCATTTGGCCCTTTACCTCTCACAGGTATTTTCCCTCGGTATTTAAGTCTAGACATTTCAGCTGTCAGACTGTCCAACATTTTGGCCATTTTTTTTCCATTTTATTATCTGATGAATAATTCCCTAGAGGATCTGAGGGTTGCTTATTCTTGTCCATTTTTCCCTTAACCTCCTGAGATGCAATTATATTGGACTCAACTTCAAGAGTGACATCTTGCATGAGTGACAGAGAAGCTGATATTCTTTCTCTAAGAAGAAGACATAACTCAGAATCAAAGGCATTGGCATAAGTGATTTTGGCTGAAGTATCAGTAGGCTTGATCACAGCAGGGATCTTGTTGAAAATATTGTTAAATATTTTGGTGAAGTTGGAAAAAGACTCACCATTTTCTCTCCTCAGATTGATAAATTCAGTGGTATAGTAAAGGTGGTCTCTTCTTTCTCCCTAATGCTTCAAAAATATGTCATCTAGGGCTTCAATGTGTGCTATTGATCCATCAGGCAACTCTTTGAACCATTTCCTAGCTGGACCATCTAGAATCTACACAAAAACCCTAGTCCACACATCCTCTTGGTCAATGTTTATATTCTCAGCATAACTGTAGAATTCCTCTAAGTTTTCTTCAAGTGTGAAATCTCCCTCTCCTGTAAAATTATGTTATATTTTTAACATTAATCTATCATAACATTAGGATATTTAAATAAGAGAATAAAAAGCACAGCAATCAAACATAAGAGACAATGAACACAGTGTTTTTCCTTGGGGAAACCATAAATGGAGAAAGCCCCGCAACTTCCTCAGAGATAGAATCAGCACCAAAAGTAAAACCCAAAACAGTAAGATGATCTCTCAACAACAGTAACCTCTTTATTCGTTGCCCCGGTGTCTTTCTCTTCCTCAACTATGCACTACAAATGAGTGTGAGTGAGTGTGTTATAAATAGAGAGGCTAGCTCTCTATTTATACTAATTCTTGACTTGACTAAACCCAACTAGGGCCAAATTCACCAAGTGAGTCTAATAACCCTAGTGCCCCAAAACTACAAGGAATTTAACCCTTAGACAATAGGAGGGTTACCCACCTTGACTTGACATGACCTTTTTACATTATAGAAACTCCCAATAGGAACATCGGGGCATGACATGACTCAATTACATTACAATACATCCCACAATAAACATTGGGCTACAATAGATAAGAAATACAAGTGAATACATTTCGAAGTTACAATTACATCAACACTCCCTCTTAACTAGGAAGGTATTCTCTCGACACAATTTAACAACACAAGTCTTCTTCTCTGTATCATCTGGATCATTGTCAAGCTCTTGTCATCTTCATCTTCAAGTCACCTTAATCTTTAATTCCTCTTCATATTCAAGTCATCTTTCATCATCATATCTGGATCATCACTAGATCTGGATCATCATCTCTAGATCTGGATCATAACTCGATCTAGATCATCATCACTGGATCTGGATCATCATCACTGGATTTGGATCATCACTCAATCTGGATCATCACTTGACATAATCAGTGGATCTGGATCATCACTGCATCTGGATCTTCACTACTGGATCATCATCACTGGATTTGGATCATCACTCCATCTGGATCTTCACTGCTGGATCATCATCACTAGATCTAGATCCTCACTCGATCTGGATCATCACCATGGGTGCTATCTCATGATTCTTCTCATCACAGGAAGTTCTATAGAGCCAACCCTTTTTCATGTTGGGTGTAGGACTAACCTCCATGTAGGTCTTTCTCAGCACTTATATCTGACCCTAAGTTAGAATGGCCCATCCAACACTTACATTTAATCTTGACTCGTCATAAAGGCATGCCCAACACTCACATCTGACCATGAGAGGAACTTAATCCCCTCACCATGTCAAAATGGCCCAGCCATTACATCTAACCATGGAAGGAACCTCATCCTCTCCCATGACAAAATGGCATAGCCCTTACATCTGACCTACTTGTCAGAATGGCCTAGCACTTATATCTGACCTACTCCTAAGAAAATCCTAGCACTTATATCTAACCTACTTGTCAGAAAGGCCCAACACTTATATCTAACCTATGCATTATAATGGACCAACGCTTATATCTAACCTACTCATTAGAATGGCCCTGCAATCACATATGATCATGTGGGAACACATCCCACAGTCATATCAAAATGGCCCCCAGTCCGAGACTAAGCTTTCCTGGTAACTGACCAGGTGCCTCCATTCTCCCAGAGAATGCATCAGCCCTTATATCTGATCAAGTGGGAACCAATCCCTCAATCACATCAGAATGGACATGCGTTCACATCTGATCATGTAAGACTACATCTTATAACTCAGTGGCAGTGAATTTTATGAATGATCAAATTAGTTGGATCAAACAGCTTGTCCTATCTGCTACTATATCCACCCCACCCGATCAATATGGGGATAGAGCCCATTAGGACTATACTTCCCACCTGTCGATTTATACTTGTAAATTATTGATGTATGTAATAAGATGCTACCTACATACGGATAGAGAGATAGATGCAACCTACACTTCAGACACTCTCTTCTACTTATTCAGAAAGAGTACTTCTTCCATACTGGTAAGGATCTTTTTATTGGAAAAAACCTGCTATAGGGGCATTGAAGTCGCCCTCCTTTCCGTGCCTTCTCCTTTACTGTGTACTGTTGCTTCTTCGAATGGGTCTCGGTATCGATATTTTTCATCTGGCTATCAAAATATTGGAAGGGATGCTGTGGGCTATGGGTCTAGATCTTCTGCTTCATTGACTGGATGAACAAAAGAAACTGGAGCTACTAAATAACCCCAACTGCTGCCCTGGTTATTGCTCCCTCACGTGCAAGATAGAGATCAGCCGGTAGGTGGGAACACATCCCACAGTCATATCAAAATGGCCCCCAGTCCAAGACTAAGCTTTCCTGGTAACTGACCAGGTGCCTCCATTCTCCCAGAGAATGCATCAACCCTTATATCTGATCCAGTGGGAACCAATCCCTCAATCACATTAGAATGGACATGCGTTCACATCTTATCATGTAAGACTACATCTTATAGTCATTTCAGAAAGGCCCTTAGTCCCAGACCAAGTATTCCTGGTAACTGACCAGGCACCTCCATTCCACGAATGGAAACATCCCTTATATCTAATCATGTAGGAACCAATCCTACAGTCATATCAGAATGGCTCAACACTCATATCTGACAGAATGGCTCATCCTTTACATCTGACCATGGAAGGAACCAATCCTCTCACCATGTCAGAATGACTCTAGGTCTCATCATTTCCCTTTGGAGGAAACCTCGATCTAGATAACACCAAGCTTCTCCCTAAAGTACTCAAACTTCACCCTAGCCAATGGCTTTGTCAACACATCAGCTATCTATTCCTCCATTGCAACATATTGTAGCTTCACTACTCCCCTTTGCACCATATCCCTGATATAGTGATACTTGATCTCGATATGCTTTGACTTGTCATGGAACACTGGATTCTCTGACAACTTTATGCAACTCTGGTTGTCACAATATATATAAGTAGCATCCAACTAGAGATCAAATAAATTAGATAGTAGCTTCCACAACCATACTACCTCACAAATAGGTGAACAAGCTATGACATACTCTACTTTAGCTGTACTCAGTGCCACACAGGATTGCTTCCTGCTAAACAAAGAAATCACACATAATCCCATACTCAAGTAACACCCTAAAGTGCTCTTCCTATCGATGGCACTGCCTACCCAATTTGAATCAACATAACCCTCTAGGTTAATCTTCTGACTTGCCTCACAGTTGAGCCCATAATTAATTGTACCCCTCAAGTACCTCAGAATATGCTTTGCAACAATCAAGTGAACATGTCTCGGATCTGTCAGGAACTAGGTCAAGGTGTTCACAGTAAAGCAAATATTTGGTCTTGTGTTCATCAAGTACATCAAGGACCCAATCATCTGATGATATATCATAGCATCAACTTCTTTTGATGAACAATCACTCAATAGCTTCAGGTTTGATGTCATAGGTGTGGTCATGGCCTTGCAGTCCATCATCCCAAACCTCTTCAATATATCTACTGTATATTTCCCTTATCCCAGGTAAATTCCATCTACATTCTACCACACCTCCATGCCTAGAAAATAGTGCATCATTCCCAACTCATTCATTTAAAAATCAGCAACAATATTTCTGTTCGTATCAATAATCAACCCATCCATACCTGTTACAAATAGATCATCTACATGTAGTAGGAGCATCACTGGGTTTCCATCTTCAACCTTGTAGTAAAGGCTGGAGTCTGCTTTACTTTTGGTAAAGCCCAAACTAGACAAAAAGCTGTCCATTCTACTGTACCATGTCCTAGGTGCCTTTTTCAAATAGTACAGGGCTTTCTTCAATCTACATACATGAGACTCCCTGTCATGTGTCTCAAAACCGAGTGGTTGTTCCACATACACTTCCTCTGCTACTACACCATTCATGAACGTAGTCTTGACATCCATTTTGTGTATCTTCCATTTCATCACTGCAGCCAAAGAAAGTATTGATCTGATGGAAGTGTATCTAGATACAGGTGCAAAGGTTTCTTCATAGTCTATTCCTTCTTTCTGGGAGAAACCTCGAGCCATGAATATTTCCTTATATTTCTCTATGGTACCATCTGCAGCATGCTTGATCTTGTATATCCATTTGGAAGTTACAACTGACTTCCCTTCTAGTCTTGGGACAACATCCCAAACATCATTTTTCACTATCGATTGGTACTCTTCAATCATAGCATCCTTCCATTCTTTTCATACTGCCGCTTCTTGATAATTGGAAGGTTCTTCATTGATAAAGTCACATAGAAAAGATACATATCCGGAGCAAGATCTGGTTCTCTTTATTTCTCTGTGATTCTCTTCTAGAGCCCCATATCTTTCTGCACCTTGGATAGATTCTTGTACCCAAGCAGGTTTCCTCTTGTGAGAATTATTCTCCTGAGGTGGATATATAGGTCTTTGTGGTTCTTTAAATTCTTGATCTTCTTCTTGAGTTTCTTGATTCATGGTTGTTTCATGAATTCTGGGTGCTTCTGCTTCTTCAGGTTCTTGAGTAGGTTTCTTTTTGGATTTGTTGTAAGATGTGTCTTCATCAAATGTCACATCCTTGCTGATGTTGATCTTCTTGAATCCTAGGAATTATATTTTGTAAGCCTTTGAGCTCTCAGAGTATCCCACAAATATACCATTCTTTCCTGAAGTATCTAGTTTTGTTCTCTTCTCTTTTGGAATGTGTATGTACACAGGACAGTTGAATATTCTGAGATGGATGACTTTTGGTTTCTTTCTGGAGAAGAATTCTTCAGGAGTCTTGTTCTCGAGTACTCTGTGTGGAGTATGGTTCTATACATACACCACTGTTCTAGTAGCTTCTACCCATAGATGCATAGGAATATCTTGATCATGAAGCATAGCTCTTGCATCTTCCATGATAGTTCTATTCTTCCTTTCTACAATCCGATTCTATTGTGGATTGTATGGAGTGGACAGCTCCTTGTTAATCGCTAAGTCTTTGCATAACTCTTTGAATTCATTTGATGTGAATTCTTCGCCATTATCTGAACAAAAGGTCTTGATCTTCTTTTTTGTATGGTTCTCGATCAAGGTTTTGAATTCCTTGAACTTGCTGAATACTTCATCTTTGCTCTTCATGAAGTAAATCCATGTCTTCCTAGAAAAGTCATCAATAAAGGAAACATAGTATACATACCTGCTTAATGAACTTGATGACATTGGTCTGTAGACATCGCAGTGGATGATTTCCAAGATTCCTTTTGCTTTTCTTTTGCTACTTGGAAATGTCTTCTTCGTGTTCTTTCCTTTCACACATCCTTTGTAGACCCCATCATGTTTTGCTTAAATTTTTGGAAGACCTTATACAACTTTACTTGCAAGTGGTAGTGCTCTGTAATGCACGTGTATAAGCCTTCTGTGCCAAAGCTCATTTGGCTCTACTGTGTCATGGACCAAGGCTTGCTCTGGATGGCCCTTCAATTTTTACAATCCTCCTTCTTATTCTCCAATCACTACTACATCATCAATTGTCTTTCCTCTTGGCCACCTGATGACTTGACCATCTATAAATGAAACCCTCATTCCTTTCACATCTAATGCAGATATGGAGAGAAGGTTATTCTTTAGTCCTGGTACAAACAATACTTCCTTCATTTTCATAGACTTTCCAGAGTATAGCTTATAGAATTATTCCCCAATACCTTTTATTGGATATTGGTAGTCATCTCTGAGCTTCACCTTATGAGGTGATTAATGTTTTGATAGTCTCACAAAGGATTCCTTAAATCTTGTCATATGGTTGGAAGCCCCACTATCTATAATCCAATCATTTCTTCCATGTGTGATGTTTCTTGTGAGAACAAAAATCAAAACATATTCTTCATCACTTGAAGAATCTTCACTTTCATATTTGGTCTTCTTTGTGGAAGGTTCATCATCCTCTGTAGCATGAGCATGATGTCTTCTCTTGTTGTTTTTATTCTTTTGAAGGTTTCTTTTGCTTTTAGGACAATCTCTTGCAAAGTGTCCTATTTCATCACAAGAATAACATCTGAGTTGAGATTTATTGTGGGAATAATGGTTACGTTTAGAATGATGATGATGATGGTCCCTTCTGGGTTTCTTGGATTGAACTATGAGAGCTTGATATTCACTTCCCATGTTCTCTTTTGGAGCTTCTATCCAAGCTTATTCTTGTGAACATTCTTTCCAAAGTCTGCTGAACTTGACTAACTTCTTTCTGGCACAGATCCCTTGAATGAAAGAGTCCCATGTCCTAGGGAGACCATTCAAGGTGGTCATTACAATATATGCATTTTCCACTTCTTCATCTACTTCTTCCAATTGTTCCTTCATCTGAGAAACTCTAGTGAAGTAAGACTGGATGGTCTATGCATTCTCAATCTTCACATTCTTCAGTTGGTTTCTCAGAGTCATCTTCTGGTTTATATTCTTCCCTTCAAACAATTTGGTTAGGGAATCAAATATAGCTTTAGGTGTCTTGAGGGAGGACACCTATGGTATGAGGTGATCCTTGATTGAATAAAAAATAATCCTCTTTTCCATAACCAACTTCTTCTTGTGTAAGGCCTTAGCCTCATCTCCCTCTAGAACTGGAACCTCCTCATTGATATAGGAGTCCAACTCATTTTCTTCTAGGACGAGGGGGGTCCTATACTTCCAGGCTCAGAAGTTATCAACTCCCTCAAGATTTTAATCAATATTTGTATGATGAGACATCTTAACTGAGAACCTCAGATGGAAATACAAAATATTTAGATCTTACCAGTTGAAGATGTAGGCTCTGGATTTGGAGCTGAAATTCTGCAGTGCTGGTTCAAGAGTAGATTAGGGTTTTTCTTTTCCAGAGTTCTGTCCAACCAAATGCTTTGATTTTGATCCCTAACTTTGATTTTGAGGAGGAGATCATTCCAGGCCTGGGCTCACTAAAAAATTCCACTTCTGTGGAAAGCCCTAATTTTCGGAAGTAGTGTCGGGTCCAAAACTAAAAAACCTCAGAATTGGATTCTAATTCGACCGAAAGATGCGCCCTAAGGAGGAGAGTTATTCCAACCTTATTTTGCTGAAAATATATGGAGAGAGATCCACAAAGTAGGAATCCCTAGTTCTCACAGCTACACATTGTCTTATTCTCAAGTTAGCTCTGATACCATGTTAGATTTTTAACATTAAGCTAGCATAACATTAGGATATTTAACTGAGAGAATAACAAGCACAACAATCAAACACAAGAGACAATGAACACAATGTTTTTCCTCAGGGAAACCATAAATGGAGAAAACCTCGTGGCTTCCTCATAGATAGAATCAACACCAAAAGTAAAACCCAAAATAGTAAGATGATCTCCCGACAGCAGTAACCTCTTTCTTCCTTTCCCTAGTGTCTTTCTCTTCCTCAGCTATGTGCTACAACTGAGTGTGAGTGAGTGTGTGATAAATAGAGAGGATAGAGAGGATAACTCTCTATTTATACTAATTCCCAACTTGACTAAACCCAACTAGGGACAAATTCAGTAGTTGAGTCTAATAACCCTAGTGCCCCGGAACTGCGGGGACTTTAACCCTTAGGCAATAGGAGGGTTACCCACCTTGACTTGACATGACTTGTTTACATTATAGAAACTCCTAATAGGAACATTGGGCATGACATGACTCAAGTACATTACAATACATCTTGGAATAAACATCGGGTTACAATGCATAAGAAATACAAGTGAATACATTCTGAAGTTACAATCACATCAACAAATTAGGTATGTATTTGAGATAATATCCAATAGGGATAGTAGAGTGGGGGTTAGGCAGATTTAGAGGGGCATATCTAGAAAGAAGGATCCTTTCCATTTTGGTAAGAGGGACATTCATATTGGATGTGGGTATGGAAAAGGCAGAAGGAGATATGGCTGGTGTGGGTAGTGGTAGATTTATCTCAGTGGAGTCACCAGGTATTGGATCTACACAAGAAGTAGTTCTTGAAGATTCCTCAACCCTAAAATTCTTTTATGTACTTATAAATTCCTGAGAATTAGATGTTTCAGTAGAAAAATATTGAAATGGGGGTATATTTGATATAATGGCAGAAATATCTCTTGAAATACTGATGTAACTCCCCTTGTAGCTCTGGAGGTCTGCCTTAGTGAAGCCCTATCCCTTTTTAGAATCTATTCTAGATCTAAAACAGGTGTTACTGGTGGCCCTTGAGGGATTTCTCTAGTACTTGATCTTCTTGAAGTCACATTATTCCAATGGAGTCGCTAGATAGATGATTACAACAAGAATAGTGTCGATACTTTGTCTATCATCAAAGTAGGATCTATGTCATCTCCCAGGGAAGCTGAGCTTCAATATCCTCTCCCTAGCAATGGTGCCAATTTGTTATCTCTCTAGGAAACTCCTCTAGGTTGCAGCTTGAGGAGGCTTGGTAACTTCAATGTTTCTTCAATGGTTTACTAAATGGATCAAGTCATATGAACTCTAAGACCTCACTCCCTCAAGACATGCATAAAAATCAATAAAATAGATAAGGCTTCTAACTATCAATGTTTAGAGAGTTGATAATAAGGTGAATAAATGGAGAACTCACTATGCTGGAAGATTCATATATAAAGAAATCACATATGAATGGATAATCATAACAAGGAAAAATACTTGCAATTCAACTCATCAACACATATATAGGCTGACAACTATATGGTATTAAATAAAAAGAATAAACCTGAATCAGACACTCAAGCACAAGTATAGAACATAAAAGAGATGGAACTTGAAGATATAATGGCAAAAGAGCTTATATTAAATTATGAATAACATGAGAAGCTTGATAACAATAAGGGTCTAAAAGTATCTGAAATCGAACCCTTGATTCAACATTAATCCTAGGATTTATAGCCTTTACAAAATTTATTTCAGATCCTTAAAAGTTGGATCTGATTTACTAAAAATAGATAACATAACTGTTTTTGCAAAAATTACATCAAAAACCCTAACTTAAGTGCTAGTCTATCTAACTCTAATAGTTGTTCAGTCCTTGAACTATTTAAAAACTGCAGTGATTATTGAAGTAGAACTAGGCCCTATTATGTGACAGATAAGTCATGGTTTGTCAAAAGTAGGTAGGGCTTGTGACCCTTTTCACCTCGTTGGCACCTTCAAAATTAGGATAGACCCAATCTATTGGTGCCTTTAATTAATATTCGACTTCATAACTCATCCCTGAGGTGTCTCAATCAATCAAAACTGGTTCTATGTGGAAGCATGTCTTCTTGCACCGTTCTGTGCTTTTGGTGGCTAAGAGAATAAAATTCTGGGTCTGCAAGCTGTTGAAAGCTCTGCTTTCGGTGGCTAATGAACATTTGTTGCATTTTCCTAAGCCACTGAAAGCTTTGTTTTTGAAAATTTTTAATTAGTATTTTAATCATCCTTTTACAGCTTTACTTCTGTCCTTCTGGTACTTCTACAACTTGCATAGGGTTTGGAAGAGCAGCATCATCATGGGATGCCTCAACATCTTGAAGGCTTATTGTTGCCTCTTCTAGGGTTTCCAGTGCAAGGTGAGCTTGAGAGTTAGGGTTTGAATTTTTATGCTGTAACCTCAACAGTCTGACCATCCTATATAGCCTGGATTTTTCCTTCATTAATCTCAGGTTACTTTTTTGCTGCTGGATATACATCCCTCTCATTTATAGAAGAGAATTACGCAATTCAGTATTTTTCTTGCTTAATCTTGCATTAGTTCTCTTGATTTTTCTCTCTAATACCTCTAGTTTATATATCTTCCCTAATAGCTGGTTGATTCTCTGGGACCTAGGTTTGTTAGAGGAAGCCTCTGCCATTTGTTCATCTTGACCCCCCCTTGTTGTAGGTGAGGGAAAATTCTCATGTTCTGTTACAACCTATTTTGTTAGGTCAACTTCTTGCTCCTCTTCTTCTTTAGAGTTTGATTAAGGTAGGTTGAGTATATTTTTACCTTGTACTAGAGCCTCCTCCTCCTTTCCACTGAAATTTAGATTTCTCTTGGCTTTGTTGGTCTTAGAAGTTAGAGAGGGATGATCCACTGTAACTAGTGAGATGGCCCTCCTTCTCCTCTTGCCACTACTGGAAGTGGTGGAATTATTTGAAGAAGAATTCCCTTTGTCTTCTGGTTGCAAGACTATTTCAAACTCATTCCAAAATAAGAAGTATGTCCATCCTACATTTCTTCTTTGTAGCAGTTCTTGGAGAATGAGCTTTATTAGGCCATGGTGGGATATCCTACCTGCAATTTCAGTGGGCCAAGCTTTGACCTGATGGGCCATCTTGGTTAGGCTCTTGTGTAGGTAGAAAGGTAGGTCTAGTGGGATCCTATGAGTGAATGGTTCATCAATTTAAAGTGGTATATCATCACTTTGTTCTACCTACCTTCACAAGTTATATAAAACAGGATTGCTTTCAACAAATGCTGCCACTTCTCCTCAAGCCTGGTTGAAGGGATGCTTTTATTCCATACTACATTCTTGTGTTCAGGCTTCAAGTAAGACATCAATTCCACATCCTTGATGATGGTGTTTTTGAACAATTTCTCCCCAGTCCTTGGGAGTTCTACTATTTCTCCTATTAGGGATTCATCAACCTGGAACTCTTCTGTACCTATGAATGCTTTAGATACATCAAAAGAGAGAGCAAAGGCTTCTGCCACTTGCTGGTGGGATCCTTGAATTTTTGCACAGAACCTGTAACAACCTGCATCCTTGAAGAATTGGCATACTTCTGAATGTGACTCGAGATATCCAATGTCACCCAATTCTTGTCTGACGACAGCTCTTCCTCCTTTCTTCATGTTGGGGCTGCTCCTCTTGTACCTGCAAAAATTAGAATTCAAGCTCTGGGATGGAGATTACTACGTTGGACTCAAGGAGGGATTGGATTAGTGAGGATGCATGTAGGAAAATGTGGACTGGACTAAAGAAAGGGTGCTAATTTTGAGGGGCTGATCGGTCGATTGGTACTTGAGCAAGATGATGGTAAACTCTCATGAGAACCACGAGATGGCCAGTACAACAATAATTTTAACTGGAGCTTAATGATTTGTGGTGGTTCAACTGCAGTCACAGGACAGGTGGATGGTAGCTAGGGTTTTGGTCTATATCAGTCACTTTGGTTTAATAATGACCTCTTCTTTACCAACTCATGATTTTCTGCAGTCCTAGTCTTTTCAGCAGTTAAGTGCTTGATCATGATGCTCCTCATGCTGACGGTGGTTTATTTCGATGGATGTGCTAACCATTTTCCTCTTTTGGCTCTTTTGGAAGTTAAGGTAATCTTGGATCTACTTTGTAAGATGCCAAAAGCTAGGATTTTTGGTGGCTAATGAACCATTGATACGTTTTCCTAAGCCACTAGAAGCTTCCCTTCCAAAATTTCATTAAAAATGGCTTCAATGAGCTTTTGGTGGTTAATGTAGTCCTGAGTCCAATTTTAAGCTACAAAAAGTTAGGATTTTCGGTGGCTAATGAACCATTGATACGTTCGCCTAAGACATCGGAACCTGCCGTTCCAAAATTTCATTAAAAATAGATTCAATGAGCTTTCGACAGTTAATGTAGTCTTGAGTCCAATTTTAAGCTTCCAAAAGTTGGGCTTTTTGGTGGCTAATGAACCATTGATACATTCTCCTAAGACACCGAAAGATAAAAATTTATTTTTATTGAAAAACAGAGCACTAGGAATTCCAACTTTGTTAATCGTATCAAAATATTTCATAATGTGCAATGAAATCTTCTTCACTATGTAAAAATAAATTTTCTGAATTTGACCTCTTAAAGACTAATTTATTTAGGAGATAACAATGGGGGCATTAATTAACCTTTGTATTCATCTCCATGCATGGATATGATCAGAGATGTGGGTTGATGTGGTTTGTCGAAGCGAAGTCAAAATATCTGTACTTGTTTCATATTGGATTGGTAATTGGAAGTTTGTTAAAAATGCCATTGCTAAAGCATTGAAGTCCCAAAAAGAGTGTTGTGGTAACTCAATGTACCACTTTGCGGCAATACCAGTGAGAGTTCTTTGAAAAATCATTAGACGGATTGAACCGTCCATCAAGGAATTAGATGAACACCATAAGTGAAATGTCATCACATGGTTTTTTGGATCTCCACTGGGTTTACCATCAAACTTGGGTATATCTGAAGGCAGCTTCACAGGAATGGCAGGCCAAGAGGGGTCATGATGGCTGGGGTTAGTTATCAATCTTGATAGATCTGCAAGATCTAAAGTAGCCAGAAATGGTAGTTGTTGATTTGGTTGCAGATACTAGTAGTACTGATATGGCATTTGCTGACCAGTAGGACCATATGTTGATTGATATATGGGTATGGATGAAGCCCATGAATTTTGTTGAAAATATTCTTGATTTCCATAATTCCCATAGGGAGGTGGGCCACCCTAGGGAGGGGATCCTCCAGGTGGTGGTGATGGTGGTCCTCCAGGTGGTGGTCCTCCAAATGGTCCACCAGGTCCTCCGGGTCCTCCAGCTACTCCAGGTCGACACGGTGGTCCTTCACAGGGGGGGGGG
>LPNX010069820.1:310849-328932 GCA_001517045.1 Pseudotsuga menziesii
GTATTTCTAGGGTACGGTATTCTAGGATAAATAGCCGCTGGTGGTAGTTGTTGATGAACTTGATTAACCATAGGTGGCTGAGTTCCTAAATAAGTATATCCCCAAGAATCTGGATTATTAATAGGTTGCACCCCTAAGGGTTGGACTGAACTAGATGGGGAAGAGGAACATTGGTATTAGTAGGAGGGATGACTATTGCAGGTTTTTCTACAGCTGCAACTTCTCCTGAACTAGCAATAATTCCACTAACAGATGATGTAACTCATGTCGGGGGTTTCCCCATGACATTAGAATGTGCTGACATAACTTGATTTATGTATCACCCACCAACCATGACTGGTATGGAAGGACTAGTAATGGGGTTAGGATGTGAGACTGTAGGATTGTCACCTAGACCTGGATTACCTTGAAATGGAATTTCTTCAATAGGTCCTAACACTTGAGCTAGTGAACAATATCCTTCAGGCCATGGGTTGCGAGAAGTATTTCCATAGGTTGGACGACCTTCAGAAGAAGGTTTAATTTCAGCTCTAGGCCTAGGGTCTGTATTATGGGTAACCATGGTGGAATAGTTTCATAACGAGACATAGGTGGAGGAATGATTCTTTCTACTCTCTCTAGAAAGTTACGAGCTCGATCAAAAGATGCATTAATTTTTCTCTGTTCCCCCTCTCCTAAAGGAGGATTTCCTGGTGAAGGTCTAATAACCTCAAATTCATAAATAGCTTGGCCCATAGAAGTCCTCCAAAAAGGAGCATCCAGCCATAATCTGGTGGAGTAGGACTATCGACATGGCCTTCCAATAGTGGATGCACAGAAACATCAGCTGCAGGAGGGAGTTGAACCAAATGGTTTGTAAAAATAGTGAATTCTTCTCTAGTTTCACTAGCTAGGGTAGTACCTATAGGAACATTAGCATAATCTGGTTGTTCCATGGTTACCCCTTCTTGTCCTTCCATGGTAGGAGGAGATTCAGGAGATAAACCCTACAATCTACGAGATTGACGTCTCACAAGTTGGTCATCCATGGTGGTGGCCGAATTTACCTAATATAGGTCAAAAAAGGAGAAAAGAACACAAACAAAACCTATGCAGAGGTAAAGGTCACAAGAAGACTTAAATGATAACATAGGTTCAGAATAGCAAGTCTCTCACTAGGATTGTCAAGTAGGTGCAACTCACGATATACCTCAGGGGTATGTGCGTAGTAGTCTCCCCGAATGATTTTTTTGTTGTATTGCTCCAGACAAGATGACCAAAGGGCTTTTCTCAGATGGCAGGGTATCCTAGTGGGGTCTCTCGATATAAACAAGGTATGTGGGAGCTCAAATTGGTAGTAGTGCTATCTAATGCACAACTGTTCACAAGGGGCCTTCCGATATACAATTGAGTAAGTGAAGTTCCTTTCTATATACCTCAAGGGTACATGAAAGGTTGTTTGATATACCCACGATACGTGGAAGAACTGCATGAGTCCCGGGTTGTAGTGCAGAAAATTAATGACAGCTCCTACGCTTAATGATGCCCGAACACGTCACTAACCTATCACTCTTGTTTCTATACAATTCTAGACCTAAAGCTACTATTAATTTTATCTATACGATTAGGTGAATGTTTGTGGAATGTTATCTCCAATAATGCAAATTAATTTAGATGTAGGTGCACTTTTTGACTTTGATGAGAACTAACTAGGGTAAGGAAGAAACCTTTTTCTTTTCTTTTCAACAATATACCATAAGAAATCTGTTTTCAACAACAAAACAAGATCCAATAAATAAATGCAAAGGAATTCCTTTTAAAACACAAAAACACTTTCAAACAAGCACTCTAAAGTTTCTAAAAATGACAGAGAGAAAACTAAGCCTCTAATGTGCATGCAAAACTGATTTTTGCTACAATGTAAAAAATACCTATTTTCCTGAATCACTCATGAAAATGAAAAATAAATAAAAATCGTAAGCATAAACAAGAGAAAAATAATAAGATTATTTTTGTATTTTTCTAGAGAATATGAGGCACATGAAGTAGTCTTTTCTACAAAAGAAACTAATCTTCTTGGAAGAGGCTATAGGATTTCTTTTCAAAAGGAAATTTTTAGATACTTCACTAAAAAACCAAGGTCAAACTGTATTTCCAATTTTGTTTATGACAATGCAAAAAATAGAAATTTTTCGATCTGAGCTCAAACAGAGAATCAGACTCACAAAAACCAATAAATCAGACAGCAAGCAATCAATCAAACCAAATTGAAAAGTCTTAGAGGACAAAAAAATTCCAATTTTTGAACAAAAAATTTGTAAACAGGAAGTTTTGAAGACCTACCTCGGTGCGCTGAAGGGCACTGCACCAAAGCATCCCAGGATACTATGACGCTCCTAGCCTTCTATAAAAAAGTGTCATCGACACTTTGCCATGCAAAATAAAAGGCAGTGTCGACGCTTTGGTCGAGAAGAGAAAATACATCCTACAATGGACCGATGCTCTAATAGCCAAAGGAAAAATCATCTTGGAGCAGTGGGTTGAAAAGACCAAAAACCTGCAAGAGAAACCAGAAAGACTGAGCTGACTGAAAAATGCAAAACAATTTACTCAGAACGGATGAAAAATATTAGAGGCATAAGATGGATAACACCTTGTTAACTGAAACAACTGAAAGGAGACAGAAATAACCTTCATAGATGGAATGGTTACCAAAGTTTGTAGATCTGACTGGATCGGCACCAGATCTAAATGGATCTTCCCCAGATCTGACTAGATTATACTATCCCCAGTGGAGTCACCATTTTTGTTAATAAGAATTATCAACCAATGCGAACACAGCTTGTTCCTCTGCAATGTAAGACACAACTAAGGAACAAAAGGACATAACAACATATCCTTTCCTTGAATTATTAAATCTGTCAACATAAAACACATTATACCTCAACCTTGAATCCGTTTATCTTCTCTCCAGAAAGTCCTTGCAACAGTTCAGTATCTACAAAATAGATCACAAGACAAACAAAAGTGATGAGAGCATCATGATGACTCACTACCCATATTGGTGATCAAGGAATCCAATAATATTTAATTACAAACACTACAATCAAATATAGGAAAGGGAAATGTCTTTGTATTAATATATGGATGAGAAAGAAGTATAACCAAAAGCCTTGATGTTGATGGATTCTATCTCAATCAAGATTGTCTACAATCTCCTATGACTATGAAGACCTCTCCAAACACAAGCTGCCTCTAACTTGCCTCTGATTCAGACTTCAAACTAGCAACATAAGGATGCCTTTTTTGGCCTCCTCCACTCTCCTCATGAAGGCTTCATTTATAGGCCTAGAACCCATGCAATGACTTAACAAAAGGATAGAATGAGATCCCTATAGGTGAGAGAGGTGAATTCCACCTCTCGCAGGCATATAGGAACTAATTCGATGAAGGATTCCATACAGAAGATTCTAGAAACATCTTTTTACCCATTTTACTTACCATCGATGGTCTTAGCCAAATTGAGAGGAGCGTCAACCTAGGTTTTTTTCCAAAAAAGAGGGAATATAGCACCTTTTTCTCAACTGAGGTAGGCATCACTGATGCTCTATGCAAAATACAAGGAAGCGCCATCCCTTCTAGGTCAAGGCAAAAAATGATTGATGTGACCCAAACCAGGCTTTAAGGTGATGAAGACCAGGATTTTTGGGAGGTTAACAGGAAACATGAAATTCTTTTGAAGGCTGACAAGCAGTGTGATATTTTCAGGTGCAATAGAGGAGTTAGTGACCACTTTGATGAGCCGCTGCAGTTGGTCCTCCATCCCTAACTTGATACCATTTTCTGCATCATATTCTTGGTACCATTTGGTATGAGTCTCCTCCCGCATGCACTTTGATTCGGCCTCAAGGTCTATCGATGACTCATTGACAAATTCATGGACACTTAGCTCCTTCTAGATAAGCTCTTCTGGGGAATCAAGTGGCAACTCCTTAGAAATTTCCTCTTCACTCCTGGGTTGTGCCATTCCTTTGACCACTCTTGAACAATAGCATCCAATTCCTCCTTTTGTGACTTTGTAATATAGATGGAGCCACTGCTTGTTGGGGTCCCATCATGCCTGAATGTAGATGGAATGGGGCCCAATAGTGAATTGAATGATTTTCTGATACTTAATTGCTGTGTAGTTACATAAGCGGGGGACTTTTATAGCAGTGACTTGCAGTGCCTCCCAATAGGATCCAAAAATGGATCACATAGTCTATCTGTTGGTTGGGATCCTCAACCCACCACAAATTCTGATAGCATGTGCCTTGACACACCTTCACTGCATCGACTGCCATGGGATTATAATCTTTAGGTTCCATCCACATGATAAGTGCAATAAGAATCAAGATCCAACTTAATGAAAATGGCCTCCTAGCCTGAGCAGCTAGAGCATCGTCCAGCAACTGGTTAAGCAAAAACAAAGAGTAGTTCATCTATACTTGTTCGACGCATTTCTGAGCACATGCGACGATGTTCGAGTTACACTAGATCGATTGATTTCCCTGAACAACTTTGCTTTCTAGAATGTGTGTTCTAATCCACACTACTTGTGAGTTGATGTTATCAATACAATAAGTATGGATGTCATGATGTAAGCCAAAGCATTCCTTCAGCTACTTGGCAAGCTTTTTATCGATATCCCTCCTGTGGATATACTTTGCCGAATCTTCCCTGGCCTTTTACAAGCCCGTAATGCTCTCAATTAAGTCTACTATGATGGGAATGGGTTCATTCAACTAGAGCATCCCACCATGAAAACAACCCAAACATTGTTTAACACATGCATGGGCTTCATTCAGCCACCCAAAATGAGGCATATTGATGAGCCCCAACAATCCAGAGTTGTCCAACCCACTCGCCCAAGGTTGAGGAATCCGACGAATTGGTGCACTAGGCCCCGTCGAAATTAAATCATAGGGCTCATCTTGGACATCTTTAAGTAGTATAAAATCATGATCCTCAAACTTCAACTGGATCAAGGTAGGGATTTTATTGACTGAGCACATCATCCCTTTTAGCAGGGGCAACAATTTTGGTGGGTACTTATGATTCTTCATAGGATTCCTCAGCTTCGCTCCTGGTCACATAGGAGCGAAATATCCTAATATATCATGAATATAGATACCCATAAGCACTATAGAATCTACATATTTGGAGATCAACATCCTATTCTATGCAGTTCCTTCTCCTTGCACTCTAGTTGAAGTGCGGGTCTGCCTCTTTTGCAGTGGCGTAGTACCGGGATTTTGAGCCTTCTGCTTTCTCTTGGGAATGGATGATGAGCCTAATCGCATGCTCATGACTTCTTAGTTGACATCCATGGGCTGAATGGAGGACTCTTGCTCACTGGAAATCTCAATTGCATCAACGTCACTCACCATGCCTCACTCCTTAAGCCTTACAATGCACTCAATGACACTACACCTTTCCTTTGCAACTCACCAAAATCTCACAATACAACTGCACAATTCACACTCTACTCAACACTCTGTTTTCTTAACTAAACAATGTCATCCTCTTGCGTCCCGTGCACTTTTTATAGACATTTCCAAATTCAAACTCGTCATTGCCAAATATACAATCTCCATCATGAATAAACCCAACAGTAATGACGATAGATCTGCCGCCAATATTACCCTTCTAACGATCGGATCATCCATTAATGCACGTCACTTCAACAGGTGCCCCCAGCTAACTATTTTAACTACCTACATTTATTACTGATTTGACTAACCCACAACCCTGCAATTGTCACAAGTGGTTGTCCTTCCGTCACTATGAACTCTAACCTTGCGCATCCTCTTCCTCTAGGCTCGCCTTGCTGCTATCTAACAAACTCTTTTTTTTATTATTTAGTGCCTTAAGTAGTGCACAACTCTGACCCCATATTATAGGGCTTCAAGTGACTCCCATTGACTAGCTTCAGGAATACTACACTATCGAATTGCTGTAACTAAAATGCACCTCTAGAAGTAATGGAATGAACAAGATACGGACCTAACCAGTGCATCTGTAACTTACCTAGATGCTTAATGAACTTGTTGTCGTATAAAAACACCAAATATCCTTCCGCAAACTAATTTTTTTAATGGGGTGATCATGCCATGCCTTCTATCAATCCTTCGCAACCCGCTGGTGGAATCCTACGATAAAACGGTCTTCTTCACGTTGGACTAACTGTGCAATGCACTCTTTTAATTCCTTTCTATCATCCATGTCAGTCGCCATAGCGATGCAAAAAATAGGAACAATGTATTCCATGGGAATGACCACCTCTTACCCATATACCAGCTTAAATGGTGTCTTTCCTATCATCCATTTACAAGTAGTGCGATAGGCCCATAGAACTATTGGGATTTTCAAGCCCCAGTCATCGCGATTAGCATTACATACCTCGATCAACACTGTTTCCAAAATTTTGTTGAATGCTTTGAAAGTCCCGTTTGCATGCAGATGGTATGGTGTGCTTTTCTTATGTTCCACCTACAATTCCTCGGTTATCACTCTCATAGTTTGGTTGATAAAGTGACTACCCTAATCACTCATCAAGATCATGGGACACCCAAATCAGGTTATAATATTCTCAAATATGAACTTTGCTGCTATCGCAGCGGTACAATCCACAACTGGTGTGGCCTCTTCCCACCTGGTTAGATAGTGAGTTGGGTAATGATGTATTGGACATCAGTCCTCTTCCTTGGTGTATTAATAGGACCCACAAAATATATGGCCCATTTATCAAAAGGTTGCAGAGTCACCTGTGGAACCAATGACATCTCATCCCACTACGATGGCTTACTGACGAGCTGGAAGATGTCACAACTCCTCGCATACTCTGCGGCATAATTATGCAATGTAGGACACCATATCCTAGCATGCAACACCTTTCGTGCAGTCTCCCTTCCTCCATAGTGACCTTTCACGATTCCTGCATGTGCTTCTTCTAAAATGGGTCCCTGCTCATGTGGAAAGATACACCATCATAGAATTTCATCTAGACCAAGATTATATAACTATCAAGCAATCAACTAGAAATATGAAGCCTTTTCTACCAACTACTTCTTTAGACTAGTTGACATGTCCTCCGGGGTGACACCAGTGGCCAAGAACTGAATGATGGGGCCATACCGATCATTTGCAATGTCGACACAAAAGAGTTGTGCATCTAGAAATCCATCATCAATATTGGTAGGTTCTTCTTAGGTCTCAATGTGAGACAGGTGATCAAGACCAGCATTCAACCGTCCTGGTTTCACAACTATTTCAAAGTCAAACTCCTAGAAAAGTAACAACCACCAACATATCTTCCCCCTCAACACAAGCTTGTTGACCAAGTATTGTAAAGTAGAATGATCAATGAACATCTTGAAATGTGCACCCAACAAATAGTGCCTGAACTTTTGCAAGGCATACACCATCACCAGGCATTCTCTTTTGGTCGTTGTGTAATTTTGTTCAGCAAATGATAGCTTTCTACTGGCATATGCGATTGGGTGATCTAGGTCGTCCTCATGTGGTTGTGCAAGCACAACTCCTAACACAATAGAAGAGGTGTTGACATGCCTGTGGAACTCTTTGTTCCAATCCAGGAATACCAGTATGGGTGTAAATGCCATCTTGGCCTTTAGTGTGTCAAAAATTCCTTAACATTCATGATTCCATTCAAACGTAGCATATTTCTTCATCAGCTTCTCCATAGGGGAAGTAATCGTAGAATATCCTTTGATAAAATTATGATAGTACCCTGTGTGCCCCAGTGTTGCCCAAAGCATCTTCACAATCATCGACAGCGACAAACTGAGGATTAGCATGATCTTCGTTGGATCGACCAACAAACCTTCTTTAAATACTATGTGCCCAAGTAGCATTCCAAATGGTGCACAGAAAATACACTTCTTAGAATTTAATGCGATCTGATGTTATCGACACCATTCAGGAATCAATCGCAAGTTTTCGAGGTGGTCCCTAATTAACCCATAGACTGTCCAATCATCCATGTATACTTGCAGAAACTTTTGAATAAAGTCTTTAAACACAATGAAAACTACCTTAGAAAATACTGTTGGTGCATTCTTCAGCCTAAAAGGCATGACTGTATATTAAAAACAACCCCACTCGGTGACAAAAGTGGTCTTATGACGATCCTCCTTTGCAATCTAAATCTGGTGGTAACCCAAAAATCCATTTGTGAAGGAATACATCTCCTGACCACCTACTCCTTCAAGGACCTCATCTGTAAAAGGAGTTGGGAACATATCATGTACGCATGCATCATTCAACTTTATTAGGTCAATGCAAATGTAGATATCATTAGTCTTTTTATCCTGGACCACCATAGGGATTATCCAATCTGATTCTTCTATAGGCTTGATGATCCCAACATCCAGCATTTGGTCTATCTCATCCTTCACACTGTCCTTGTATCATGGATTCAGTTGATAAGGCCTCTAGCATACAAGTTTTTCCTCTGGTTTCAATAGGATTTTCATCTCCCCCGGGTCCCCTAATATCCCCTTCATTTCTGAGAACCACGTCGAAAAAAGATCCTGGAATTCATGTAGCAGGTCCATTATTTTAACCATTGTCTCCTCATCCTAGTAGTCCCCGACATTAGCAAATTTTGGGTTCTCTTCTAACCCGATGTTGGATTTCTTGATCTTCAGTGGATGACTCATCGAATCCATTGTTTTTTTTGGTGTTGTGACATCATGAATTCCTTCTGACTTCATAATATTCCACAACTCATCATCATCTTTAGGTTCCCAAGACTGGTTGTAGCATGTCATCATGGATTGTATTGAATAGTGCGCATGTGGATCAATAGCGTATGTGACAGGGATGACTTTCAACACTACGTCAAGGATGATTTGTAATCAATTATGTACCTCTGGGTTGGCATCCTGAAAATTAAATGTTTGCGCAAAGAAAACAAACAACTCCTCCCAAGTGGCTATAGTTCTGCGCAATTCTGCCGCTACATACTAGGATCTCGACATCTCATCCAGAGTGTGAATAAAAGCATGGAACAACTCACTTTGGGTTAGGATGCCCATAAGGCTTGAAATTCCATCAAGTGGCTAGTGGGGTCATTTCATCCATCGTATCTCCCATTATGATAAACCTCTAAATCACTAAAGTGCACCATCATCAATCTCTGACACTGTCCCCAGTTAGGGATCATCTTTTTGTGTGTCGCCCACCAGTGGGCCAGAGTAGCCTTTAGTGCTACATCTAGGGCCAATACCCTTTGTGGTTCAAATACTTTCTCTTCAAGTTATTGAAAGAAATTTGATAATCCTGGAAATCCTTCATAAATTGGCAACTCGACAATCTCTGTTCCTACGCGTCGGAGAGACGGTGTGATCAAGCTGCATTTCCTGAACAAAACCTTGTGCAGTCTATTTTCCTAATTTTCCAAAGCATCATCAGAGTTAGAGGACACAAAAATAGCCCTGCTCCATCTGAGTTCACCATAAACAATCAGGTGAATCTTCAGATATATTATAGGCATGATCCCAACTTCTACCGGCTTCATCCCTCACAAGTTCAATATACCGACGTCCCCCTTGAGGGTCCATAGGAGAAATGACCCTGAAATCCTAGTTTTCAAATGTCATAAATCATTTTTTGAAATTGATAACCACCATGCTATCATTATCCCACTCTGTCCCTAGCAGAGCGGGATAGGAAGCTCCATCTTCAACTACTTATATCACATCAAAGTCAGCATGTGTTTTCATACCTTCAATGTAGACAACCAGGTTTGAGATGAGACCAATGGGCTGAAACTTTTCTTGATTTTCTAGTCGCAGCTGTACTGATGACCATCCCAGTCTCGGCTTCCCCATCAGCAACCACATTTGCTTGGTCAGAATGTTGACATCTGAGCCGAGATCCAGAATAACAAAGTCAACTTCATAATCTCCAATCTAAATATTTATCCTGATCTATTTAATTGTCTTCCTTTTTTGCAAGGAGTTCACTGAAAAATCCTTTAATGTCTTATCCTAGTGGTACAACAAATTTTCAAGCTACACAAGGGCTGCATGATCCCTTTCCAGTGACAAACAATTCTCAAAAAACTGTTGCAAGGTACCATGCTGCCATGATGGTCCTTCCTTTACAGATGGATCAAAATCTTATCCAATGTTGATAATCGGTAACTTACCTAGATTTCTCCTGATTTCATGCTTCACCTCAAAGAAGGTGTCCTTCTCTGTTGGAATATCAAATGCTACCTTTTTCTTTCGAGCGATTCAAACTTGCTGATGCGGTCCATCATCTCTAGTTGTTGCACCAGCGTGAGTGACAATCCCAACGTCGACAGCCTTTATTTTTGTTTTGGCATGGATTATTGTAACAGTCGATGTAACATCCCTGACCCTCCAACCGACGAAAAGGATGCTACCATGGCGTTAACCCTCAAGGAAACCAGTCCCATGAGCATGTGCAGTCATTAAATTCTAAAACAAAATGCTTTGAACTAGAACTAGAACATGCATACATGATTATTTATCATACACAGTGGAAGAAACATTAATTCATACAAGCATTCAACATGTTCATCATATTCATTAACAGTAATATGATTGCAGAAGTAAAATAGACAAGATTACTTATCTCATAAAGAACTCGTTCCATAACTAGCTACGTCGCTACAATGTTCCACCCAACCATAGGCTAGCATGCTCCTAAATCTCTCAGTAATGATGCCACCCTCGAGCTGGGCATGATTCCCCAAGGAATAAGCAACAAGAAGGCTTACACATAGCCAAGGGTACACCAAAACACAACCAAGCCAACACAGTTGGGTTTATCAGGCCATCAAGGAGTTGGGAAAGGATAAATGCTAAGCTAGTGAGCCCATTACAGAGCTAGGAACACCTACACTAGAAATAGCCTCACTTCTAAGACACCCACACACACCAAACACAAGAAATCACCCCCTTCTTTACTACATAGTCCCTCAGGCCCTAACTTCCCTTCCGCTGCTATTCAGGGGTTGTGGAGAAAAAAATCTAGCCCTCTAGCTCTGTCTATGTGGTTTCCAAACACACCAAGTTTATCAAGCAAAACAAGACCCCATCCCTACTCCCAACACAGTCTGAAGACCAACCACTGTGTACATGCAGTCACAGAAGTGATTCACGGCTTGGTTAAGGAAAACAACTCTTGATTCATTCTTGGCCCTATCGTGGCCAAAATGACTCCAAACAACCTGCAACAGTCCCCAAAATGTATCAGCAACACAGTTCACAATGTGGGGAAAACAGCAGTCTGTCCTCAACAACGAAGCCACCGTGGAAAACTTACAGAGACCACACTGGGGAAGAAAATACAGACTCCCAACCTGTGTGTGAGGGAAATTTTCATCAGAGCTCTAGAATTTGGATGGAAAACATGCTAGATACCACTCTGTGGAAACGTGAATGACATCCGAACTACTTCCCCCCTCCTGGTTGCATGAGACCAACTGAAAAGAAGCTTGTGCATGGGAATTTTTTAGACTACCATCCCCACGTGAGGATGAACAGACAAGGGAAAGAATGGTGTAGTGGAGAGAGTGGAATGAGGGGCGTAGTCATTCTTCTTCCCATCGTGAGGTTCAATCCACTGGTGGAGTGTGTGTGTGGGTGAGGACTGATAATACTACCATACTCCACTCCCAGCCATAATTGCCTCAACTACTCAGCGAAGCATTAAAGTGGTAGTTTGATAAGACAAAAAAAGATGGGAAAATCAAACAGGGTGGTGACACATGGATTTCCCCCCATAGCCCAAAGTTTGACATTCCCCACCCTTATCCTTATGAGAATCATGCCCTTTTCATCATGGTTGCAATGAGCATAGCTGATTGGGTTTATTTAATTAAATATGTATATTTACATGATTACGAAACTTAATATGTATGTCGCATGCCTCGATATACCATCGGTGACAATTTCAATCTGAAACATAGCATAACCAATCGATGGTGGGGCCTTGGCCTTTAGCTCCACACCATGATTACTTACAATATATACATCATATACATCTAATGCAATGGGGTCAAAATCAAGGTGTTACATTCCCCTCCCCCTTCGATAGCACTATCCTCAGTGCTTTACAAAATTTGAACAAAATGCTACACTGGTATCACCTCAGTGTTCTGTAGAATTGAACAAAAATGGATGTGCCAATCACATGGAATCCTCCAGCTCCCATGTAGCCTCTTCAGGTCCGTAGTGCTCCCATTGCATCTTTACCTGACCTATGGCCCGGTTCCAGAGCATTGTGACCTTCCTGTCAAAGATGCGCATTGGCTCGGTTCGAAACTCTCCCTCGGGTTCCACCTAAATCACATCCCAATTTATCACATGGTTAGGATCATGTACATTTCCCTTAAGCAAAGAAACATGAAAAACATTATGAGCTCTAGTACTAGTAGGCAATGCAAGTCTATATGCAACTGGATTTATTCTTTCAAGCACTTCATATGGCCCACAATATCTTGGTGACAGCTTGGCACAACTTCCAAGCTTCAAGGAACTCTTCCTTGCCCTCACTCTAAGGTAAACATGATCCCCAAAATTGAACTCCCTATTCACCCTATGCTTATCTGCATAGCTTTTCTGTCTGTCTTGTGCTACTTTCAGATTTTTCCTGATCTTTATAACCTCTTGCTCCATCTCCTTGAGCAATTCTGGCCCAAGCACAACCTTGTTCACTGGGTTATCCCAAGTCACTGGTGTCCTAC
Source organism: Pseudotsuga menziesii (assembly GCA_001517045.1). Lineage (NCBI taxonomy): Eukaryota > Viridiplantae > Streptophyta > Pinopsida > Pinales > Pinaceae > Pseudotsuga > Pseudotsuga menziesii. The sequence goes on from LPNX010069820.1 coordinate 323,613, forward strand.
ACCTTCTCCCATACAAAGCTTTATATGAACTCATCCCCAAGGATGCCTGCTGTCCATTGTTATAAGCAAACTCTACCAAGTGCAAGTAATCTTCCCACTTGGTTGGTTTTCCCATCACATACATGCGAAGCATATCTTCAAGAATCTGATTAACTCTCTCTATCTTCCCATCTATTTGAGGATGGTATGCAATGCTGAAGTTTAGCTTTGTACCCAAATATGCAAACAACCCCTTCCAAAAATTGGAAATGAACTTGACATCTCTGTCAGAGACTATTGCCTTCGGCAATCCATGCAATTTGAAAATCTCCTTCATGAAGATCTTTGCAATGTCATCCGTCTTATGCGTAGACTTAACCAGTATAAAATGCACTGCCTTAGTCAACTTCTCTACCACAACTATGATGGAATCATATTGTCTCCAAGTCATCGGCAATTCTGTAATGAAATCCATGGAAATAACTTCCCATTTCCATTCTGGAACTGGCAATGGCTGCAACAAACCTGCTGAATGTTGATGTTAAACCTTTACCTATTGACATTTCATACACCTTGAAATGTACTCAGCCATATCCTTTTTCATTCCTGGCCAAAAGTACTGCCTTCTAGCTGTAGCAATTGTCTTTTGGTATCCTGGGTGACCAGAATACGGAGTTTGATGGATTTCATCCATAACAACTCTCCTCAAATATGCTACATTCGGAATATAAATTATACCTTTATAAGTGAGAATTCCATCTTCTTCCAATTTATATCCCTCATACCTCTTCTCAAGACTTTGCTGCTGCAATTTGTCTTTTACCTACTCATACAATTCATCTCCAGTAGCATGACTAACAATCTGCTGGCTCAAATCTGATTGGCAACTACTAAGAGATGCCACATGCATTTCCTGCACCTTCCTGCTGAGTGCGTTAGCTACCTTATTTTATTTTCCTTTTATGTGCTTGATTTCAAAATCAAACTCACATTAAAATTCCACCTTATGGAAATCACCTTTGGAATACTTTTCACAACTACTAGGTTCCCTTCTTCATTCGTGCATTTGAAAGCATTATTGTAGCAGTCAAGATTCACCTTGTGAGCTTATAACCAATCCATTCCAATGAGAACATCATAGGAACCAAGTGGTAGAACATTTAGATCTACACAAGTGACCAATCCATTCATGACCAATGGGCATTTCTCTACCATTTCACTAACCTTTCTCTTAGTTCCAGTGGCTAGCTGAACTAACCAAGACTTCCTATGCTTTACTTTCTTAAAAGCACAAATCTCCACTACTCTAGGAGTAATGTAATTGTGCGTAGAACTAGGGTCAATCAAAATAGGAATAGATTGCTCAACAATCTTACCTGCAACTTCCACCACAACTGACTGGTGATCTGCTTGGCGGTCCTCTAGTGGTGCATAAATTCTAGGGACTGCCTTCGCTACTTGACCCACTATTTTTGCTTCTTGAATGTTATAAGCTGGTATTGCACTCTCATTCTTGAGTGGACAATTTCTGTGCATGTGGGATCCTCCACATTTCCAACATTGGAGTGGCCCTCTATTCTATTGTGGATCTTTAGTATTTTCTCGCAGCTTGGGATGGCTGCTTCTGCTGATTCCTGAAGTTAGAAGACTTGAAACCTTTCTTTCTTTGGTCAAACTTCTCATTCCTTTTGTCCTTCCATGCCTTATGGTAATCCAACTTACCTTTTCTTTGCTCATAGCAATACTTAGCCTTCCTTATTGCTTCCTCAAGAGTTTTATGTTCATAAAACTCGATTCTATCTTTGTAAGAATAAGGTAATCCGCTCAGAAAATGCTGGACCTTCACTTTTTCATCTCTGATGTATCAGACATACCTCAACAGCTCCAAAAACTTGTTTGCATATTCTTCCATGGTCCGTTGTCCCAATCTCAGCTCATGGAACTCCTTAATCTTGTCATCATAATACCTGTCAGAGAGGTATTTCTGCTTGAAATACTTCTTAAACTGTTTCCACTTAATTCTCATTTCACTGATCCTCTTTACTTGCTTGAAGTGTTCCCACCAAATGGATGCTCTTCCATTCAAATTGAATATGGAAACTCTTTCCTTCATGTTTCCTGAATAATCATGCACTTGAAATTACTTATTTATCCTAAGAATCCAAGCTTCAGCTTCTTGTCCAGTCTTTACCTCGCCATCAAATGTAGGAGGTTTAGCTCTCCTAAATTCATCTCGAGAGTGATCCCTATGGTGCCTTCTTCTTTTATTATGAGGAGATAAACTTGTATCCCTACTGGATACTTCAGAATCAGATGATCAACTAAAAGTCCTTCTCCTTCTCCTAGTGCTACTCTTACTTCCTTCTGGCCTTGATGTACCCCATCCAGAATCTATCTTTTTCTGTAAATTTGTCAAACTATGCAATATGGAAGCATTCAACTAATGCTACTCTTCCTAGGCTTTAACCAAGCTTCTCATGGTGGCTGCAACCTCAGACGGTGTCCCCTGGAATCTCCTTCCATTAGACTCTATGTCATCATTTCCATTACGGACATTTTCTCCCATGGCATATTTTGCTCGCCCGTAAGAATCCCGAGCATCATACCCATCATGGGTTCTCATGACTGAACCACCTCTGGCTTTACCACACTGCTCTTTCTGGAGTACTTCCTTTGGAAGTTATCTAAAGTTCTGCAAATGTGTTCGTAGAAAACCATTAGATGCATGATATTAATATAAATAAAAATTAGTTACCTTTTCTTCTGGAAATTCATAAAACAACAATTATGCTAAAACACCAAATTCTTTCTATTTCATATTCATCTCTATGACTACGAACAGTCCGCTGAAATATTCTGAAAACTGACTGAAGACAGTCAAAAAGTGCTAAAAAAACTACTGAGAAATTCTTCTGAAAAATCCAAAGTTTCCTTCTCTTCATCAGGTCTCTTCCGCACAAATTTTTTGGCGTTTCAGCAGGAAAATCACCAAACTTCTGATCTGCATTGGCAATGTGAAGGACTGTTCACCTATTTCCTTCCGCTATATCGGATCCACATCCAACTCTCTGAACTTGATCGGCGATGAAACCAGCCTATGCGCTGCATCGACGATCAGGTGTCTTGTGCATCGGGTGGCTAGTCATCTTGGCTTCCGCAACGGCGGCCCATAAACCTTCTATGTCTTCCATGGCCACAGGCCTATCTCAAAAGGTCTAACCCTTTGCACATCGGTGATCCAATTCACTATACTTCCTGTCATTGCGACGATCCAAACGACAACTTACCTCCTCTGTGTCGGCGATCGGCTACACTATTATGTCAGACGATTAGTCTTCTAGGCAGCTGTAATGGCAGATTCTCAAACCTTTAACGTACCTGATTAGTGATTCAATCATCAATAAATTTCCAATGAACTTCTACTTAAACAAAATTTTCAAATTTTTCTTCTCATTGGCCGTCGGAAGTACTAATATCTGCGACATCGGCAGTCGAAGCCTCTATCCATCGATAGGATAGTTCACTGGCTAGCCGCAACGACATACATTCAATCCAATAAATTCAGCTGTCATAGCTCATCGGTAACTAAATTAGCTAGGTGTTAGCAATGTGTTCCACTAACCATCACCGATGGCCGATGACTCTAGGACTTGGAGAAATTTTTGAAATTTTCCCTTTAGTCCTCTTTTTCGCCGCTTGATCGGCTCAATCCTCTTCTTTTCGTCGGTGAAATAGTTCCATCAGTAGCCACAACTGTGTCCCACCATATTTTCTCTTCTTCTAATCTATGGCCCAATCCACTAATGCTTTCCGATCGACAAACTGGTTTTGACCGGCATCGACAGTCGGAGCCTTTCCCTGTCGGAAGACTAGTGCTCTAGGATTCCGAAACAGTGGGTGAACGAACCACTAACTTTATTTGATCCAAGCAGCTAATTTTCATCGATGTATCGGCTCATACTTATTCTAAATTCCACCAATCAAATCACCTAACTCCTCTGCTGCTTATCGGCGCCTCAAACAACTAAGTTTTACCGACATATCGACGGCCTTCGACTAATTCCCTCCACAACTGCGGCTCTGGCTTCCACTATTTTCCGTCGATGATTTCAAAACTTAAACCAAAATTTGCAACTTTCCTACTGTTAGCAATTGAAACACTAACACTACTACATCGAATTTTTAGTCCCTACGGCAGCCGCAACGGTGGACTGATAAACCGCTAAATTCTTCCGCGGTGTCGGTGAACCCAACATCTATTTTCCTCCGATGGCCAACGAACACTTAGAAAAATTTTCCCACAATTTTTCTCCCAACTTTCCTTCATCAGGTGTGTTTTCACCTAGCTCTCCGCAGCATCGAAGGTCCATCCCAGTAAGTTTTCTAATGAACTAACAGTTCAGACGCTTAGACAAATTTTGTGAATTTCCCAGCCATTCACCAATTTCTCCTGGGTAGAAGGCAACATGCCTCTGCTAACTGGTCTTCCATGTCCCATAGAGGCCCATGCTATAACCTGCAAGCTCTAATACCACACTGTAACGTCCCCGACCCTTCGACTGGCGAAGAGGGCGCTACCATGGAATTAACCCTCTTGGAAGCCAGCCCCATGAGCATGTGCATTCATTAAATCCTGAAACAAAATGGTTTGAACTAGAACTAGAACATGCATACATGATTATTTATCATACACAGCGGAAGAAACATTCATTCATATAAGCATTCACATGTTCATCAAATTCATTAACAGTAATATGATTGCAGAAGTAAAATAGACAATATTACTTATCTCATAAGGAACTCATTCTGCAACTAGCTACATCACTGCAATATTCCACCCAACTGTAGGCTAGCATACTCCTAAATCTCTCAGCAATTCTACCACCCCTGAGCTGGGCATGATTCCCCAAGGAATAAGGAACAAGTAGGCTTACACATAGCCAAGGGTACACCAAAACACAACCAATCCAACACAGTTGGGTTTATCAGTCCATCAAGGAGCTAGGAAAGGATAAATACTAAGCTGGTGAGCCCATTACAGATCTAGGAACACCTACACCAGGACTAGCCTGGCTTCTAAGACACCCACACACACCCAACACAAGGAATTAGTCCCTTCTCTACTACACAGTCCCTCAAGCCCTGACTTCCCTTCCAATGCTATTCAGGGGTTGTGGAGAAACAAATCCAGCCCTCTAGCTCTATTTGTGTGGTTTCCAAACACACCAGGTTTATCAAGCAAACCATGTTAGTTTTTCATCATTTAAGCTAGCATTATGATAAGATCTTTTCACTGAGAGAATAACAAGCACAGCAATCACATAAGCACATCACAAGAGAC
>LPNX010069872.1:0-17383 GCA_001517045.1 Pseudotsuga menziesii
GATAACATGAGCCCTTTTCTATTACAGATACCTTGCAATTCAGGGTTGCATCAAGCCACTTTGTGATCTTCTAACCTGCCAGGATTCAAGGACTATAACGGTCTGCCTTCACGGTCTAGAAAAAATACTGAGAGCTGACGAGACTGAAAAGAATGAAGGTATCTCTGAAGTTAATGCATATGTGAGCATAATTGATGACGCTGGTGACTTTGATAATATTGAGGCATTACAAATTCATGAAAACACACAGGTCTATAGAGAAGCAGTCAAGATCCTTAACAATGGTTTCGTCGAGGAAGATGATGATCACGTGCTAACCATGTATGATACACCTCAGTGTGCAAAAGTTTCACCTAGTGGTTTTAATTTCATGTAGAAAGATGGATAATGTTGTTGTATATTGTAGGAATTCTGTGTATATTGTTAGAAATGCTGCATAAAGTTCTATGTGATTGTTGATACATCCTTCTCATAGATTTACCGGTTCCTTAGGAATCATGGCTTTAAGTTAGGCTCTAAGTTATTAGGTTGTTTTGATTTCATGTAGTAGGAAAGATCGAACGAAAGATTGATAAGTACACTTAATTTGCTTGGCTTGCAGAGGAATTTCTGTCGCGCTAATTCTGCTCTGCTCACCGATCGACGGTGATGCTTGGCTTTCCGTTCCTTTCCTTTGCATTGTACGCAAAACTGTGATAAGATTTAGTTTCATCGCAATGCGGACCTAACAACCACTACTTCCCAAGCATTGTATACTTTGTGGTTACAGTAACTTGATGTGCAATCTGCGTTTGTCCTGGCATTCCTACATCTTGTTCTTGTGCACAATTGTCCTCTACCATTCATATCGAGGCCAGGCAAGCGGATTCAGCCGCAGTTTACGAGTTGGATCTTTGTCTTCTTTGGTGTTCTGTCAAATTGATATTTATTAATGTAGTCCTGAATATCTTGAATCCCGAATGCTGACCGTTTCTTTGCCCTCAAGACTGGCTATGTCTAGCCGCACGGAGCATTGGTGCCTCCAGGTTATATAGAGTCTAGACACATATCTAGGGCTTGCCGATCGAAGCCTCTGAACCGCGTTTTAATGGAAAAGATGCTAATTCGAAGGACTAGAACGTTTTCTTTCTTTCTATTTGCAAGCATTCTGGTTTCGATCCAGCTGAGCATGACTGGCGTGGTGGCCGCTAGAATCATCTGGGACATGAAATTTAACTTTAAATTGAATAATTATGCGAGAGACGATCCTGGTTTCGCCAAGCGTCCCAGCGTTCTGCTAGACCGGCTGCATATACAACGCCGATCGGCCTGCCAGTTTTCCAAGAAGCTCCGGCGTTTCGAAATGGTAAAGAATGCATCGTCTCGGCACCTTCGTCGTGGAGATCAGGCTATTCTCAACTTCAAGAAGAAGAAGATGATGATACAGAGCTATGTGATAGCACGGCCGTGCATATAGCCATGACGCTGGACGCTGCTTATCTGAGAGGATTGGTCGCTGGAATTCTATCGATTCTCCAACATGCTGCTTGTCCCGAGAATGTAGTCTTCCATTTCATGTTGTCCGAGCGCCAACGTGATCTCAAGGCTACGCTTCAGGCGACTTTTCCATACTTGTGCTTCATATTATATCACTTTGACTCGAGAGAATCATTTACCTCGACTCCGATTTAGTTGTTGTGGATGACATTGCCAAGCTAATGCACCCTCGTCTCATGGCCCGAGGTCTGAAAAAAACCAGAACAGCTGGCTCCGATGGTACCACTTGCTATAACAGATGGCAATGGGATATAATTTTTATTTTTTTAATTTTATTATTATGATGTCATGTTTCCACATGTCAACTCAAATCCAGATACCAAATTCCAAAGTTTACATCATCTTCTATCCACCAATAAGTTGTTTACAAAATAGTTTTTTAACAAAATTAAAAAAAATATTTTACAAATTCCTAAGTTATACTTTACAAAACAGATTTTAATTTTTTTGATAGAGAGCAACTAATACAAAGTCAAAAGAGTTTGACTTGCAATCGATTACAATATACCTGCTGAGGCAGGTATAAAAATGATATATTTTCAATAAAACTTATTTTGAACACATTAATTTGTCATATATGTAACATTAATTTTATAGTTTAGAAACATAGCAACTATTCTATTCTATTGTATTTTTTGTGTTGGAGAACACTTCATTATACAAAAAAAACTACTTAGACTATGCGATAACCATATTGGGGCATCCACGTGATCTTATGCATAGTGCAGGATGTCATAACTAGATGTAGCCTTGAAGAAAAACTAGAACCATGAGAGAATTACTTAGTGTTAACTATGTACAAAAGGAAGCCACTAAGCAAAATGAGGCTATAATAAACCTACAACCAAAAGATATATATATAAACAACCAACCAATAACTTAATTCAACTGGAGAGAGGGAAACAATCCAAGCTTGAGAGATATAAGAACAATGGGGATTGGGAACCTAAGAAAAAATAATACGCGACTCAGGAAACATTAAAAAGAAATCCTACATACCAAGCAAGTTAGCAACGCTAGCATAATCAGGGTCGTGGCATCAAATTTTGTTGTTTAACACTTGTCGTGATATCATGCAGGTATTGGATGGAGGGGCAATGTAATCAAGCCTAAGTCAATTGAAGCCTTGAAACTCATTGCATGTTTAAGCCTCAAAAATCCGCCTTTTAAATTGAACCAAAACACCAAAATAAGTTTATTAATGACTAGATTTGAGAAAGTTCTAGGTGTGAGTAATTAAGGGCTTAGGGCTCTAGATTTTTTTATGTTTTGAAATTTGTACTAGTCCATTATTCAGTGAATAGGCAGTCACAGGTAGGAAATTAAAGCAATTTAATGAAAACAATTAATTTGTATATCTCTATGTCGAAACCATTTCCCATGCAACTGGAGGCCACTACCCTCCTTATTGTCTTACCAGAAGGCATGATAATAAGGAAGATGACCTAAAATTATGGACTTCACCTTCAGAGAATGCCTTGAAATCACATTGGTAAGGAGTGATAAGAAGATCACAACAATCCAACGTGTCAAATCTCTGTTGAATGTGTCAATTCAAGACTTATATAGTAAATTCAATATAAGACTTACTTATAGTTGTCTCTTACTCTTTGCGTCTTGACATATTTGATATTTTATGGTTGTCTTTGTGCCTTGATATTATAAGGTGAGGATGTGCATGCATAATAATCCTTAGTTATGACTATGAGACGAGGATTTAAAGAGAACATGATGTAAAGACAAGTAACAAGTAATTTTTATATGTATTTTGTTGGCGCCGAGGACAAATGTTTGGAAGGACGGAGGAGACTACATCATGACCATGCCACCCATCCAATTGAAGACTATTCTTGAGCCAAAAATTGTTTTTTTTTTAATTTTATTAATAACCATTGTAAAGGTGCTTTGGTCCAAATGTTTTTTCTAACTCATTCTTTCTCCATATCGTGTGCCCAGTGACACCTCTCTATAGCAATGCATAATTCGACCTTTGCACAGTTTGTGATCCTGTCTACATGCCATTATTTGTATTTGAATGACATTGGGTGTTGTTTATAGTTGTTTTGAGTCTGTGATATTCATGCAATAAATGAAGTCTTGTACATGAGGACTCATCAAACCAACCTTTTATAGATGAAGTCTTGTACATGAGGACTCATCAAACCAACCTTTTGATTTTCATTTTAACGAAAAACGAGTGGACATTGGTAGTGAGGTTCACATAAGTAGTAGGCACAAAGTTTTGAGCTCGTGTCAGGCTTAGTAGTAGACTAGTAGTTATTTCTTTGTTGTTATAGCATAGTCGTTGACACTTTGTTACACTTTAGATTGCAGCCCCAAGTGACTCGAGAGTCTGAGTCAGATCACACCTCTCTATAGCAATGCATAATTCGACCTTTGCACAGTTTGTGATCCTGTCTACATGCCAATATTTGTATTTGCATGACATTGAGTGTTGTTTATAGTTGTTGTGAGTCTGTGATATTCATGCAATAAATGAAGTCTTGTACATGAGGACTCATCAAACCAACCTTTTGAATTTCATTTTAACGAAAAACGAGTGGACATTGGTAGTGAGGTTCACATAAGTAGTAGGCAAAAAGTTTTGAGCTAGTGTCAGGCTTAGTAGTAGACTAGTAGTTATTTCTTTGTTGTTATAGCATAGTCGTTGACACTTTGTTACACTTTAGATTGCAGCCCCAAGTGACTCAGGAGTCTGAGTCAGATCTTGGTGGCCAATGCCTCGTAGTTATCAGTCATCACTGGTCATCTTGCACAGTTAAGCATTGAGTGCATGACATGAGTGAGTGAGTGATTATAATTTATCATATTTCCAATTATTTGAATGACTAGTCAAACTTTATAGGATAGGAATTTCAACATCTTGAGAAATCTTGAGAAATTTATATGGATGGGTGATTTCAAATGTTGCCCTTCTTTTGAGATGTTGATACAAATTTTTCCCTTCTTTATTAGAAGGGCAAAATTCAAATTTTAAATTTTTTTAAGGGCAATCTTAACTTTACACTTCTAGGAAGGGCTAGAACCCTTTGGAAGGGCTGGGAAGCAGTGATCAAATTTAAAGGGTGGGTCTTAATTTCAAATGGAAGGGCATTTATTTTCTCGGCCCTTAAGAGATGAAGGGAAATATAAATAATTGTCCTTTAATTGACAAGTATAAATTAACCAAACCTTCTCACCAAAAAAAAATGTAAAAAACAAATATTGTTTTTTCAGCGCTTGTTGTGAAAGCATACATGTATGTGATGGAGGGGCCTAAGTCAATTGAATCCTTGGAACTCACTGTATGTCTGAGTCTCAACACTCCTTTTAAATTGAACCAGAATACCAAAAGAAGTTGATTAATGGCTAGATTTGAGAAAGTTATAGGTGTGTGTAATTAAGTGCTTGGGGCTCTAAAATTTGTTGTGTTTTGTACCAGTCCACAGTTCACTAAATCGATAGTCATCGGTAGGAATTTAAATTATAAATTATTTAATGAAAACAATTAATGTGTATAACCTCTATGCCTTAAACATTTTCCATGCTGATGGAGGCCACTACCCTCTTTATTGTCTTTACCAAAAGGCATGATAATGAGGAAGAAGACCTAAAATTATGGACTTCACTTTCAAAGAATTCCTTGCAATCACATTTGTAAGGAGTAATAATAAGATCAGAACCATCCAACGTGTCAAATCCCAGTTGATACTGTTAACTAAAGACTTATAAGGTAAATTTAATATAAGACTTAAAGTTGTATCTTACTCTTCTCAGTTGATACTGTTAATTAAAGACTTATAAGGTAAATTTAATATAAGACTTATAGTTGTATCTTACTCTTTGCATCTTGACACATTTGATATTTTATGGTTGTCTTTGGGCCTTGACCCAATTCGTATTATAAGGTGAGGATGTGCAGGCATAATAATCCTTAGTTATCACTATGAGATGAGGATTTAAAGAGAAGAGGATGTAAAGACAAGTAATTTTTATATGTATTTTGGTAGTGTTGAGGACAAATGCTGTGAGAAACCACAAATGTTTGGAAGGACTGAGCGAGATTACATCACGATCATGGCACCCATCAAATTGAAGACTATTCTTGAGACAACAATTGTTTTTTTTTATTTTATTAACAACCATTGTACATGCCATTACTTGTATTTGCATGGCATCGAGTGTTCTTTATAGTTGTCGTGAGTCCATGATATTCATGCAAGAAATGAAGTCTTGTAGAGGAGGACTTATCAAACCGGCCTTTTGAATTTCATTTTGACGAAAAAAGAGTGGACATTGGTAGCGAGGTTCACATAGGTAGTAGGCACAAATTTTTGAACTCGTTTCGAGCCTAGTAGTAGACTAGTAGTTGTTATTTTTTGTTATAGTCGTAGTTGTTGAAACATTGTCGCACTTTAGATTGCAACCCCAAATGACTCGGGAGTCAAAGTCACATCTCGATGGCTAGTTCCTCGTAGTCATCAATGATAACTAGCCATGTTGCACAACTAAGCAGTGATTGCATGGCATGAGTGAGTAAATGATTATAATTGATCATATTTCCAATATTTTGAATGATGAGTTGAACTTTATAGCATAGGAATTTCAACAACTTGAGAAATTTATATGGATGGATAATTTCAAAAGTTGCACTTCTTTTGAAATGTTGATATAAATTATGCCCTTCTTTATTGGAAGGGTAAAATTCAAATTTTAATTTCTTTTTAAGGACAATTTTAACTTTACACTTCTGGGAAGGGCTAGAACCCTTTGGAAGGGCTGTGAAGGGTTCAATTTTGAACGTTGGCCGGCCCACAACAATCCTTGCACTTATTGCTTACGTGTCACAAACAAGCCAATCTAGTGCCATTCTCCTTTCAGACGTGGCTTGATGTGTGGGAAATTGAATAAATCGAACTAGGTAAATCACGTGGGTGTCCAAGGAAGAAATACAATAAAGAAAAAGATTACGATGGGTAAATCAAGGGTGAGGGTATAATTTATAGGGTATTTTAAATGGAACGGGTTATTAAAGTTTGAGTTAGCATTGTTATAGAGGTCATACAATAAAGAAAAAGATTACGATGGGTAAATCAAGGGTGAGGGTATAATTTATAGGGTATTTTAAATGGAATGGGTTATTAAAGTTTGAGTTAGCATTGTTATAGAGGTGACCTCTGTGACCGACCAATGGTGGGTAGAAAAATGTAAATGCAACCACCCACGCGATTGATCAACAAAAAAAGCAACCAATTGGCAATAAATTATGCTTTGCAACTTTGCAGAGACGTTGAAATCTCTATGCCATCACATCCTGGGCTCCAATTCCCAAGGGTGGACATCAATAGGACGAATCAATGAGATGGAAAATAAATCATTTATTTTAAGTAAAGTTTAATATAAAAAACCAAGCTGCTATATTAAACTTTAAGCTCTTGAAAAATATTGTTCATACAAAAGAAACTCAAGGCCCTTGAAAAATATTGTTCATACAAAGGAATCTAATAGTGATTCCCAATAGCTATATCGCTACTTCATTGGTCCATCCTACTGACATCCACCATCCACCCTCGGGCCTAGGACGAGCCTAGGACGTGGTGGCAAAGAGACGTTAACGTCTCCGTGGGAGATAAAAAAAAATTAACTTAATATAAACTAGCAATTGTACCGAGGGGTGCAATAAAAGAACGCTGTGTTGCAAGTTAAGCAAGGAGATGTGGACATATACAACGAGACATTATATTCTTCACATAATCGACCATTACATTATGGGCATGTATTCTTCTCTCATCCAAATGAGAATGGATTGTTAGTTTTTGTAGTTCTTATGTTACAATCAAGTAATATTTGTTAGTTTTTGTAGTTCTTATGTTACAATCAAGTAACATTGCATAAATTTATGGATCTATCTACTATCTTGCTGCTTATACTAAAGATTGTCAAATTCCAATATATTAATAAAATCTAGTTTTTTGTATCTTTATCTTTCTTAGAGTTTATACAAATTTTTTACTTGTAGAATAAGTATAATATCCCAATACTGTTCTATTCAAAATAAAAGTTATAACAGTTTCCTTATTTTCAGATGCCAACCATTATCTATCCACCCTTGAAAATTTGATCCCCTAATAATTGCACTTGGAAAGTTGAGGTACAGACTACCCATGTATTGCTAACAAAAGTTGTGAAGCAAGTGTATAACTAAGACATTTCTAAAAACCACTGATATAGTTCTATACCAAATAATATTGAACTTGACAAAGAAGAAAAGAACAAAGGATGTGGTTTACTTAAAAGTCTAAATGCACAGAAGAAAAGAATTTCTACTAAATATGAGTAAATCATAAAAGTAAAATAACTATGAAGTATGAACATAGAGAGGGATAAGATACATACTCTTCGTAGCAAAGTAATGAATAGGACCATGTTAGCTCAATTATTCAATAAAAGTGAGTTCCTCAAAGAAAATACCATAAAATACTTTGTTTTAACTGATTTTTTTTAGAAACAAATCATAAAAGAGCTTCAGAGGCCCACCTCTGCTACAAAGCAACTTATTAACATTATATTACAACTTTCATCACTCCACATCTTATTCACACTACATTGAAGTTGAAATGATATAGAGTAAATACAAAATAATATGATAATGACAAAGGCTTTTATTTTGATTTAACCTATTTAACATTATATTACAACCTTCATCACTTCACATCTTATTTACACTACATTGTAGTTGAAGTGATGCAGAGTAAATACAAAATAATATAATAATGACAAAGGCTTTAATTTTGATTTAACCTATTAACATTATATTACAACTTTCATCATTCCGCATCTTATTCACATTACATTGGAGTTGAAGTGATGTAGAGTAAGTACAAAATATAATAATAATATTTAATATAATAATGACAAAGGCTTTAATTTTGATTTAACCTATTAACATTATATTACAACTTCCTATTAACATTATATTACAACTTTCATCATTCCACATCTTATTCACATTACATTGGAGTTGAAGTGATGTAGAGTAAGTACAAAATATAATAATAATATTTAGTAAGTGACCACTTTTTCAATAAATCATTTTCATTCTTGGAAATAAGGATGAAAATAAATTCCACCTAGAATAGTCACTTTTTAGTATAATTTTTTTTTTATTTGATGTAAATATTAATATTTTTTAAAGTGATCTTTTTTATTTATAAAAATATAATAAAATAAAAAAACAAGTAAATTTAATTTTAATTCAGTTATGGGTTCAACTATGGAGTAAGCACAAGAAGAAGCTCTGAAAAAGCTACATTATTTTTTTTATTTGCAATGTAAGATATTTTTTGTCGACATTTTGAACACTACAAAGTGGAAATTTAAATTTTTTATTTTAAAATATACATTTAATTAATTTTTACTTTAACTTTTTTTTAAATTTATAAGAATTTAATAAAAATTTAGAATTTTACTTGATTGGTAAGAATTTTGGTTATATTAATATATTATTCAAAAAAATTAAACAATTATTTTAGAAAATAATAATAATAATAAATTTTTTTATAGGTTCAAATTACAGCTAACCTAATTAAAAAATATATGAAAAATCCAATATACAATTTGCTTACCAAACAATAGCAGCCAACCAAATTTAATTTGATTTGTAATAACAAGCGTAATCATGATAAAATTAATCCATTAATATTATATTTTAGATTTTATTTTAAAGAATTCATATCAAAATCAATTTTGTTTAATGGTAAATCATTTCAGCAAGATAATGTCTTTTGGTTGGACCACCACCATTGAATAAAATTGTGGATTTTTTTAGCTTTATGCTTTTGCCTTTTAATTTTATGTTTTCGACTTTTAGGTTTATACAACACTTTGAACTTTTGGTGGCATGCTCCACATCACCAGTCAATATATACATTGCCCACCACTAATTTTTGTAATACTTTCCTCCAAGTAATGAGATGTCCCATTAATGAGATGTCCCATTAAGAGTAATAGAATTTCATCCCCACATTTGAAACAAAACAGCCCAGTATTATTCATACACCCAACAATCTAACCTTTGAAAATAGCAAACTCTCCAAAGCCAAATCAAACACGGGTATCTTAATATGCAAGTAATCAATTGCTACCAACTACTTTTGTTCAATATTTCAACCTAAACAAAACTAAACTAATATATAAATAATTAACATATCTATAAAATATTAAATAAATCTGCCAAGTCACTTGGTCATTTTCATACGGTTGATCATTGAGAGCTATTTTATTATTAAAATAATAATAAAAGGATTTCAGACTCAGTACGTAGCTCCTTTAATTCTTAATTTACCTTCCTAACTTTTCAGATTGATGTACTACATTTTATGTGACAACTACTTTTTTCAGATTGATGTACCACATTTTATGTGACAACTACTTTATTTTAAATATATTGATGAAGCCCCATCAAGTATTTGTTATGTATGTTCAAGAATATTTTTAGATATATCTACTTATAACTTTAAAACACCTAAGAAAATAAGCAATTCAATTAAAATATGTCACGCAATTTCCTTAAAAAAAGACTAATAACTTCCAATCTAAATTTTTTAACTAGGAAAATAAAATAAAAAATACTATCTTAGGCCTGTGTATTCAATAATTAGGCGTATATAGCAAGAGATATACGATTTGAATGAGATGGATGCTGATTTGGCGAAAATTCACCAAAGCCTTCATGGAGGTCAAAACTGAGACCCGTACACAACTCCTCTCCTGCCGGAGAGCCGAACACGTCATCAGCCTCTCGAGCTTTTTGATTTTTTCACACATATTTTACATCGAAGCTGACCAGTCTTGCTAGGGTCCCACGCCTTGCCAACGGAGGGCAAACTGAACAACAAGAGAGAAGGTGTGGGACCCAATGGGCCTGCAAATCCAGCGTGGCGGTACTTTGCATGTGACTTCTAATAATTACCCATAATACCCGCTGCCTCCTTATACATGTAAACCTACCACCCTTTCTCATTTTCAGCACCAGAACTTATAGCCGAACGTCACATAACAAAACACATGCCGGAGGTGAATTATTGTTTGACACACCTACGATGTGTAAGATCTAATTATATAATATAACCAGAGATGATGTAATCCTCCCCTTTCTACTCAAGTGACAATGACAGGGATCTGTTCTGGTATGACCTGTCGAGTTTATGTGTCAGACCCTGTAAAACCTACCACGTAGAGTCGCCATGCTGGAGCGGCTCATTGAACAGTAGAGCCCGTCGTATGGTGTCATTCCAAAGGTTCGTCTGTATGGCGCTGAGGTTCGTCGTTGTGACTCTCTCCAGCACCCTGCCAAGCTTCACCACGTCATGCTTGGGCACCGTAAGCGATATGTTCGCACTGTATTAAACCTTAAGTGCCCTTCGACGAGTGTCGCCGATCTTGCATGCATGCCCATCTTGCATGCCACCCAGATGGCATGAAAAAACCCACCGTCGACCATGAATACGCTTACTGTGAGGTGATTTGCAGTTTTCTCATCAATTCAATTTTGTGCAGATGGCAAGAAAAAACCCACCATCCAAGCACACCATGAATACGCTTTTTGTGAGGTGATTTGCAGTTTTCTGTGAGGTGATGGCAGGAAAAAACCCACCATCGTCGTCGCAGCAGCATGCCCTTAGGGTGCCTTCGTTTCCCCAAGAGGATTCAGTAGCAGAGGGTTCTGATCTATCGTGGAACGACGCACAGGAAGACACGACACCTAGTGGCGGCAATGAACATGATGGGATCAAAGAAGAGTCTGAGATGAAGTGGAATTATTCAAAAAACGATGAAGTCGGGGTTCATGCAAAATCTTCTGTTCAAGGCGATTTTGTGGAGAATACAGATATCAAGATGGGGGAGCGTGAGGATGAATTGAATAAAGACAATGCTAAAATCCCAGTCAATGATCCGGTGGCGTGCTAAACAGACCTGGAAGAGAAAACTGACCGAGATTCACCATTTGCACCAACTAAGCCGACACTCCACGAAAATGTGTTCCAATATGAAGAGGATAATGGTCTGCTGTAGCACGACAATATTCCGGGTCTTGGTATGGTGATGAATGGTGTGACAACCTCAATTCCTAGGCTTTCGAGAGGTTATGATGATATGGAAGAAGATGGGGAAGGCAACGGAGAGAACTGGGTTGCGAAAGTATCTCCTTTGAGGCAGGATTTGACACCTCCAGCGGAATTGGCTGTTGCAGAGAATCAAGGGCTACAAGAAGAGAATGGATGGGATAGTGACAGCGAAGATGATTTGCAAATTGTCCTCAATGATGATCGAGCTGTTTATCCCAATATGGAGAGAAGAGAATGGGATTTTGAGGAAGGAAGCGAGGATGAAGATGGGGATGATTTGGTGATTGTTGTCAGTGGTGATAATCCCATTGAGGATCAAGAATGGGGAGCTGAAGCCACTATACCTTTCGAAGGTGCAATATCTGCTCCTGCTGACAAGGTTTTATCTGCTCCTACCAACAAGGTTTTACCAGCAGACAAAACTGGTGATGATAAGGGGTAGACAGGAAAAGTTAATGTTGGAATTGGAAATGCAGGTGTTCCAAGGGTTGGCTATGGCAGTCAGCATTATCATCCTCACTATTCATAATATAGGGTTTGTTTCTTTAAGCTCTTTGTTTTACTGCTTTGTCTAAAGACATTCATGTTCCATTTTTAGGGAATAAACATGTTGTTGTCCACCAGAACACCAAGAATTCTATTCATCTGGATTATAAATTATTTGTCTTCTGCTATTGTTATTTCTCCTTCATTTGACAATCACATGAATGCTTCTCAATGATAAAATTTGATAGAATAAGTAGGTTGAGTTATAGTCTATAGAGCTGCTTTTGTAAATATATTGTCGTCTAAGTGAACATGTCTGTACATGAAGGTTATCATAGTTAACATTGCAAATTTGATTTTCATGTATTTGTCTATTCTTACTATTGATACCATGGAAAACTCGAATCTTAATCACATAACTTTCTGATCACATTTACATTTGGGTACAGTATGAGAGGCCAGGTGCAGGATCAATTCCTGGGGGGATTTCAAGTGCTTCTGGTGGTGCCAAAAATCACACTAGGCATTCTATTTCACTATTTCATGTCCGTCGCAATCGTCCAGCATGGCTCCGACGCAAGGGTCGTGTAGGCTTCTTCTTGTTGGTAACGTTGGTCACGGCGTTGTTGTCATGGTGATCCTCCGTAACAGTTCTGTTCTGTTCTGTCTGAAAACCCTAAAGCTCTAGACGATGCAGCCGCAACAGCAGTAGTAATGGTGGACTAGACTGTGCAAATTTCATGCTTTTGGCAAAACGATTTCGTGAAGGAAGCTCCAACTCTTGGATTGATGGTGATGGGCACTGTGCACCTAACCTGATCAACGATCAACGATGGAGATTATCCAAATCGTAGCACGAAAATATCGACGGATGAAAAAAAAAAAGCATTAACTTCGGGGAGTACACTCCCACTTGTTGAAACGCCTTACGGCGTAAAAACCAAACTACCATGCTATACTTTAGGTTCTTGAAAAATGTTACGGAGGAAACTATTAGCGATGCACGATTGCTACATGTCCCCCATCGTGGACATAATAAATGTAAAATAAAATCCTGCCTAATGGGGGACATAATAAATGTAAAATAAAATCCCGCCTTGATTTAGCTACGAAAATTTAGATAACATTCCATATATCTTTATTACATATGGCAATAGTGCACAATACCTTTTGTATTAATGTCAATTTGCTAGGACGTATTTTTGACGGTTAATTAAATCTTTGATTTTTATTAATATGTTTGTTAAGGCATGTGTATGCTTCGATAAATGGTGGTCTGCAGTAGGTGGCTGTTATTATATATGTAATAAGAAAATTGAAACTTTGCCATTTGATTGAAGAGTATGTGAGTTAGTTTGCCTTCAATGGGATGGCTTTGCTTTTACAAGGTAGTGCCCTTATCACAAGAGCTTTACTCAATGAACCTCGCACCTAACACATGATCAACAAAAAACATGGGTAAATACTCAATGAACCTCGCACCTAGCACATGATCAACAAAAAACATGGGTAAATGAGTCTATTGTTATCTTTTAATTGGAAATTAAACTCAATAAAAACATATCTTTTAATTGAAAAATAAATTCTTTAAGAAAAAACTTATTAAAGAAGGGCATTTTTATAATAAAACTTCATTGTTGTAGGTTATTTTTTTATCACAAGAGCTTTACTCAATGAACTTGGCACATAGCACACGATCAACTAAAAACATGGGTAAATAAGTATATGGTTATCTTTTATCTTTTAATTGGAAATTAAACTCAATAAAAACATATCATTTAATTGAAAAAAAAAATCTTTAATAAAAAGCTTATTAATTTAATTGAAAAATTAATTTAAAAAAAATAAAATAAAAATGGTAATGCCCAAACTTTTGTGCAATCAAATAATAGATAAATAGCAAATAAACAAATTATAATTTAAAATAATTATTTTCATGCAATCAAATAATAGATCAATAGAAAATAACAAATTTATACTATAATTAAAATAAATATTTTTTAAATTATAAACAAAATCCCAACTTCCCTAGGACTCAATTGACCACAGAATTTGCTAAAATGTCATTTATGTATTTATAATACAGTTTTGCTTATAATATTATTAATGTAGAGATATATAGTAAGTTTTTATTTATTTGTCACATCGTGCTTAAAAATCAAGTCGTACTGGAAGTCAATGGAATGGGTTGGGGATTAGTTAGTCTTAATCGCAGTTAAGGTTAGCAAGAGCGCTAATCCTTAAGAAATCAGAGTGGAGCCAAAGACGCCATGTGAACGTGAAATCCGGCCAAGCGTGTGATGTGCCAGATGGTGCTTGCCATCGGCGAACAATACTCTACATGCAGTAGAGTATTTAATGCGACAGCGGTCGCACTGTCCACCGTCGGATCCGTTCCAAAGAGCGATCCGACGGCGGACAGTGCGACCGCCGTCGCATTAAATACTCCACTGCATGTAGAGTATTGCTCGCCCTTGCCATCCAGGCTAACTAAACTAGACGTACATGTGATAATTTATGTTATGTGCCAAATGGTGCTTGCCAGCCCAGCTAAGCGACCTAGGCGTCCGATTGTACGGCTAAGCAACCTAGACGCGGTGTTGGAATTTGATAAGCAAAATGACCATCATAAGGCATTTTGACCATCAAATACCGTTAAAAATTTTAGTAGACCGTTTTTTCTGAAGGGTAAATTTATCATTTAAACGTATTTTTGAAGGGCAATAAAATTTTCAAAACGTCATTATATTACTACTATTTTTGAAAGGCAACAAAATTACTAAAACTTCATTATAAATTACTAATTTACTACTAGTAAATTAGTAGTAAATTAGTAATTTAGAAATTAGTAATATCAATACTTTTATCTTATTATTATAGAAAATTATACTTTCCAAATTCCAACGATACTTTTAGTTTCAAGTTTCACTAAAAAAAAAAATTAAGTTAGTATTATTTCCATCATCCATGCCAGTGATGGAATTTAACGGGTAAATGCCCGTCATGGGCCAATTTACCCGTCAAATACAGCTAAGATTTTATGGAGACCGTCAAAATCTAGCTTAGAATGCAAAAAAACGTTTCATATTTTGATTGGTACCGGCATTTTTGACAAATGTCCGCTATTTGAAATTCCAACCCTGATCCATGCTTTTCTATTTTGTAGGTTTTCTTGATTTTTTCTAAAAGCTAAAAAAAGTCATTTAACAATGATTTTTCTTTTTTCTTTTTTCTTTTTTAAAAAGTTTTCTTGATTTTTTCTGAAAGCAAAAAAAGACATTCAACAATGATTTTTCTATTATTTTTTTATTCTCTTTTACTATTGTAATTAGCATCTACATAGTACAAATTTCACTGCTCAATGCTCAACTAAATGATTTGAAAGTTGGAAGTGGAACTTGGAAGGCTGGAGTTGGAGCCTAGAAGCCCTTGGAGTTGGAGAGTGGACAGCTGAGTCTGGACTCTGGACACACAGTCTTGGAAAGCATTATCAAGATTCAAAGGTATTGCTTGTAGAATTTTTTAGTTTAGATTTACAGATTTGTTTAAAATCTACTATGATTTTCTGTATATTTTCTGTAATGTATATATATTTAAACTCCATACTATAGTACATGGTTGAGAATCGAGATACATACATACATCAGTTAACCGAAAATAATATTTCTAAACAGTTGCAGTGAGAGATTCAGTGTGTCTTGGCTAATTTTAGCAGAGTATTATCTCTAAATCAAATTTATTTACGAACTGCGGAGTGCAAAATGAAAACAAGAATAGCAGCAATGCTGCTTATACCTGCCTCTAAGAAATATTTAAATGGCAAGTAAATGAATATGTTTAAGTTATTAATGTTTTTTAAATAAATTTCAGTAAAAATATAATCCACCAAGTCTTTATAAGCATCATATTTATTTTTTTGCAATGTTGCATTTAAGCCTTAAAATATGTAGATGTATTTTTTCAAATATATTTATTGTACTTAAATTATATAAATTTAATAACTAATATTTATAATTTTAATTTTAATATTTTATATATATATTTGTTAAATGATGACATACAATTAAGCTCTTTAAATCATTAATAACAATGTTCTAATGGTATAGTTTTGTTCAAAATTTACTATATTATATGAAAAATTAAGTAAACTTGGATAAAAATAAAATTTACTATATTATATGAAAAATTAAGTAAACTTGGATAAAAATACTTTAATGATAAATTTGTGAAATATTTATTGTATTATATGGAAAATAAAGTAAAATTATAAATAAGCTTTAGTTTTATATCTTGATATATAAAATTAGAATTTTTATTTTTATTTTTTGATTTTAAATTAAATTTTTAATAATTTAAGTAAAAATATACTTAGTCAAATTAGAATATTTAGTCTAATTAA
Source organism: Pseudotsuga menziesii (assembly GCA_001517045.1). Lineage (NCBI taxonomy): Eukaryota > Viridiplantae > Streptophyta > Pinopsida > Pinales > Pinaceae > Pseudotsuga > Pseudotsuga menziesii. The sequence goes on from LPNX010069872.1 coordinate 16,549, forward strand.
ATTTTAATTCAATGCTTATTAATGGATGAACCAAACATAATCATTCAATTAAAAATTAATTACATTCATTATTCCAATTCTAAAATGAAATATAATAATAACTTTTATATATATAATGTATTCATAGTATTGACAATAAGCTATATGATACTAAGAATATATGTACATCTATATAATAAACTAAAAATATATATTACCTCAATATCTTTTAAATATCTACACATTCATTTTATATGAATGTATATACATCTATATAATAAACTAAAAATATATATTATCCCAATATCTTTTAAATATCTACACATTCATTTTTTATGTTTTTTATATATGTTTTTAAGTTAATTCAAAATTAAAACAAATCTATAATAATAATAATTAATTAAACCTAATCAAATAAAAACCATTCAACAACTTTTTATATATAAAATAATAATAATCTACAAATTTATTATATATAAAAACCTATTTACATTTAAAATAAATATTTAATAACTTTAAAATAATAAAAAATAATCTTACATAATAATAAAAACACAATGTAAACCACAAATGCGAAAGACAAGTTACCGAACACAATATAAAAAATAAACCAGTAAGACAAATTACCCTAAGACAAGGAAACAAGCAGTATTGAAAAGGTATTGAGAGCAAACAGCTATTACGTATTGGTATCAAGATCAAACGGCTATTAAGATCAAATTAGTCTTTACTGTGTGTAATAATATCCTGCTCAAAGGAGCCCCAAGAGTTAGCTCAAGCGGTCGAGCAACCGTAGTTAGGCCTCCCGGCAAGTGAGGTCGCGGGATCCATTCTCCTCGACGCTCTTGGGGTTAGG
>LPNX010069897.1:0-85552 GCA_001517045.1 Pseudotsuga menziesii
CAACCATTTTTGAAACGGGGGTAAAAATAGCTACTAAAATTAGGAGAGAGAAAAACGAGAACTGTGTCGAGTTCTCGTTTCATAGTATAAGTGGTTTGAGGTATAATACTCAATCAGAACCTTCTTAGAGGGCTTATCAGTTGCACATAAATTCATAAGGTAAGCAGAAAACCTTTGAGTAAAATTATGTACCTTTTCCTTTTTTTTTTTTTTTCAAAGCACCTAAACCTTTCATTAGTGTTGCATGTGTCTTTTGGGATGCATATTACTTCTGAAAGTCCTTTCAAAGGTATCCCAATCTGGGATAGAGTTTGCAGGAAAACTAAAATACCATGATGGTGCTGCTCCTTTAAGGGTATGCAGAAAAAGTCTACAGACTACATCCTCATGTTCCCCAGCCCTTAATCCTTCTATTCCCAAGTAGAAACTTTGCAAATGGTCATCTACTAAAATGTTCTCATTCGGATCAAACTTGGGTAGCATCTTCTCAAAAGCTTGAGGTAAGTCATGCAATGGAGGTGCTAAGTTTAGAGGTGATCTGGCTTTCCAAGCAGGGGGTGGATTTGGTGGGTTCGGTGGCTGATTTGCATTTACGCCTACCATGAGTCTAGGTGGAGAGTGAGGAGGTGAGAGAATAGGAGTATGCAAAGGAGAACAGTAAGGTGTGTCTGGGCCTACTTTATTTAAAGGCTGAACAACTTCCTGTAATGCTACTTATACTAACTCTTCCAAATCTCCAACCAACACTGAATCTTCCAAGATGGGACGGTGTTTCTTCTTATATTCTCTTCGGGGTAAATCAAGGATAGTGGGTAACCCTCCAATACCCTTTACATAGGCCCGTGTATGTCTTCTCAGATCATTAACTACTTGGTTGTCCACATAAAACAAATGTTCTATATTCTCTTCAGTATTTAGATCAGGAAATAAACTGCTTTCAAAACTATCACTGGTGGAGTAACTTCAAGGAAATGGATTTCCCCGGCCAACCATGCACTGGCGGCCCTCCTTCCAGTGCCAGAAACTATTGAGGCCTTGAAAACAGCAAGGGATTCTCCCCAGTCAATGTTCCCAACTAGCCTGTGACTGTTTGGTATGGGGAATCCATCCAGTTTGCGGTTCAGCTACCGTAGATCAAGTAACAAAAATAAAGGGTTTTACGAGTTGCGGCCTGGTCCACCGTGTATATTTTTGTATTTTTTAACTTTAATTATGATATGCAAGTGTGTATCTAACATGCAGATTGATAAAGAATACAAGGAGCAGTCACAATGTGATGCGCAGGTTCTTACCTCTCGTCCTAAACTCTCTTGCATCTAAATCACACACAACAGAAAACAAGACTAACTAAGCTGTTCCTAGGGAGCAAGGTTATCAATTAATGAGTAATGTATTACTACTCATATGTTAATATAAATCACAGATAAATGTTTTTAGAATCAGAACACATAAACATGAATAGAGATATGGACAACAAGATAGCTCGGCGTTTGTTAAAACATCCATTACTCATAGTGGAAATTATCATAAAATAAACTAGAGAACATTCATACAAGAACATAGGTTCAGAAAGTTAGAACGATCTCACAGTTAATGAAACATAGCTGAAAACGAAATAGTTCCCCTTCAACATTGTTCATTTCATCACATTTGAACATTCCACACAGCACTTTCTCCAACAGGCAAAATTGTAATTATATTATTGCAAAACAAAATAGTTCCTCTTACAAGAAGTTTTTCACACGTCTCATTGGGAAAAATCCCCTTCTCTATCTAATTCTCCTATACTTATACAAAAAGGAAAAAAAATTTGGGCTACCCACAAATGACCCTTGGGCTTCCCCAATGCTTCATCTCCCACAATTTTCTCATATTTAGTGCTTATATAATTTACAATATATTACATTTAAACAAACAAATAAAGCACTTAAGTGGAGGGCCCTGCTTGATTGTTCAGGAACTTCTTCCATGCTAAGGATTTTGATGCAATGTTCTCGAACTCAGAAGGTTTGACAAAGCGAATATTGATTTCAAAGTTGGCATCCTTATTTTTTATCACTTTGATCCTGGCTGAGCTCAAACATAGTTGATCTTCCAACAAATCTACACTAACCGCTGAATGAGCTACTTCATCTCTCAAGACCTGCTCGTCCAAAACCTTGATCTGTTGAATTATCTATTCATCTTCTTGATATCTTTTTTGTAACATCTCTATGAATAGGTCATGGTCTAGAAATGTGTCCATTCTCTACTCAGTAGCCACCTGGCATCAGTTGTAAGTGATCAAAAGTCTCCTACAAAACTCAATGCAAGCTCCCTTCATTTTCTTTACATCCTTCTTAAATTGTTCAGCTGTGTTTATGGCAAACTCTAACAATTCATAGTCTTGTTTTAAGCCTTATTCATCCTTTGCTGGTAAGTCTGCAGGCATCTCCTCATCGGCCTCAAATCTTGCTATTCTTCCCGTCGGGACTTCTAAAATGTCCTAAGATCTGTCTACGAAATATGAAGAATTCTCCAAAATTTCTTCTAATCTATTATCTATGTGCAAAACCTTGCACCTCTCTTCTTCTATGGATACCTACAGCCTATGCATTTTGCTTATTTATGTTAAAACATGTTCTTTGAAAGGATGAATGCTAGTTTGTTGTTCCCTTGCTTGTTCCAAAGATGATGCTAATGAAGCAATTTGTTCCTTAAACTCTACTTCTTGCACTTGAAATTGTTTCTCTAACTCCTCCAAAGTAGCCTCTTGTAATTCCAGCTCCCCAATCTTACTTTGCAACTAGTCTCTTTCTGCATGAAGACTTTCACATGTTGTTTTCAACCCATCCTTTTCTGTCATTAGCTCCTGATATTCCTGTTGCAATTTTGCTAAGCTTTCCTGGGAAACCTCCAAATACATCTTGTATACTTGAAGGGACTGAAGCTCTGCCTTTGAATACTTTACTTCATTTTCCATGTCTTCAAACTTCCTTTTCAATTTGTTTCTTTCCTCTCTCTCCCTTTGTAGTGTATCTTTTAGTTGGGTAGCAGTTTTCCTTGATTGCTCAAGGTCAGTCATTATTCGATCCACATTATCTTCAGAGGCATGGATCAATGCTGCTCCAGGTCGGATAGTGAATCTTGAGTCCTTGTCCATCCCATGTACCAAGGTTTTATCATTTATCATCTTCCCTGACTGCCCCCCACTTTCAACTTTCCTTCCGGTCCTCTTCACAATTATTTTCTTTTCCTTGTCATAAAATATGGTATTGAATTCTGGAACTTCTTCCCCTTTCTTTTGTTCGAAAGGGATCAGTCTTAGGCCAGAAGAAACAACTTGTCCTAAGGTGTTTCTAGCAGTTGCATTAGGGTCTTGAGAATCAGGACTACCCAGATCTTGAACTTGAGTGTCTGCAGGGTCTGAAGTTTGTTGCTCCGTCGTGGATCTTGTCAATTTCAATCTTTCAGCTTCCTATTTCCTGAGTTCCTCATCCTCGTTCTTTTTCCTTTCTTCTTCTTCACTCCTGGTAGCTTCCTCTGCACTCCTAGCTGCTTCTTGTTGAGCTTTCTTCTTTTCTTCTTCCTCACTTCTAAGTGAACTTTCAGCCTCCTCTTCTAGTCTCCTAGCATCTTCTTCTCTTTTCCTAGCCTCCTCTTCATCTACTTTCTTCTGCTCAGCTTGGCCTTTCTCGCCTTTAGTAGTGATAATCTTTTTGAATCTTTTTTTTAATGCAGTCATGTTTTCTGTATTTTGGAAAATTGATTCATCCTTATCCCAATGTCTTGTATATTCAAAATGCACATTGGCTTCCTTGTAGTGTTCTGCAACATTATTCCGAGAATCATTCCTATGGAAGTTTATTTCTCCAAAATGAAATTTCTCCAGTTCCTCTATAAACTCATTAGCCTTTTTAACTCTTGAAAACTTATAATTTCCCAATCTGAACGGTATCAGAGGATAAGTCGCCTTCTTGTGCTCAAACAAAAAAATCCCTATGCCATCCAAGAAGACCTGCCTAACTACCTCCTTGTGTACCACATAATCAGTGGCATATTTGGGAAGTAGTGAAGGTGCTCTGGAGCAGGAATACATTCTAATATACATTCCGTACTTAGTTAATTAGTAATCAGCATACTCCTCAATGACTTGTAACACCTCTTTAGACATGGAATTGCATTCATTCAATAAAATCATAGTATACAACAGCATAATAAAGTGTTCACACATTTCTTTTTAATGATTGTAGTACTTATGCACCCATAATGGCTTGTAGGGTTTGTATACTGGTGTTATGTGTCTGTCCCAAATACACCTTAGGTTTGGGAATGACTAGGTGCACAGTATGCAATCAATCAATATCGAGCTCATGTAGAACTCAGATTCTTTTTGGGACACCCCTCCCAAGGATGAAGCAATGCAAGCTGAGAGACTGTTTGATACAATGTTCTCCCAGTTGAACACGGTCCCTTGGGTGGCTACATAGAAGATGATAGGAACCCATCCCAACTTAAAACTTTTGTCGTGGGATCTCCCAAAGATTATGTTCAGCATTAAAGAAATGAACCTATAAGGGGTTCTTAAGGTAATTGTGTCATATTCCCCTGATGGTCCAGTTTAGAAAATCTTTCCAGGTACTAGCATCCTTTTCAATGTTTCAACCAGGTCAAGATTAATCTCCTTTAGCCAATCCTCAATTAGGTAAACCTAGGCTTTTGGTAAGTGGTAGTCTAATGATACATAACCAGGGCTGTAAGCAGAATAGCCATGTTTTTCAGTGTTGGCCAGAATCATGGTAGTCATGTCTGCCCTAGGAAAAATCCATCCAATTACTTCTGAGCATGGGAAAAGCTCAGTCCTGGTAGCAATCTTCATCAAAGCAAATCTTTCAATATTAGCATATATCATTTCTTCTTCAAAACCGGTGTCAGGTACTCCATGGTGTGATATCACTCTGTAAATTTCACCCCACTTGTATTTAGGTTCCACTCCTGTGGTGCATCTGGTGTCTTTGTAAGTATACTCAACCTTTGTGATAACTTCTACCTCAGGATCCTCTTCCACTATAGGGGCTTTCTTTTTCTACCTTTTTGACATCTCGTACTCAAAAAAATTACCCCGTTATACAACAAAAGTTTTTTAGGTCTTGTTGAGCCGTTCAACCCATATTCAAAGAATGAAGAAAAAACTACATAAGCATTTAACTTGGCCATGTTAGTCATGACTAAATCTATGTAAAATACAGAACCAGATCTAACTACCAAATACTCTTACACAAGATAAGTCTGCAAGAAATCCTAGATCCTGCCCATGACTAAAAATTAGCTTAATCAACCAATAACATCATGGCTTCGCTAACAATGAATAATTTATCCTGGAAAAGAAAATAGTGTCATAAAAACTACATCCTCGACGCTATCAATTCCATAATAAAACGTCCTATCACCAATCCCATTGAAATGAGGCACAACCTCAAAAAACCGTAACCCTAGTCCCAAACATGCGAATGAACAAAACACCAAAAAACCAAAACCTTCAACATTTCAAAGAAAAATAGGGAAAAATGCCTTCCTACTGCAAAAGAAAAGGAAACCTCCCCCCCCGAACGGCCATATGCAAACTAGAGAAAATCGGTGCAGACAGCGTAATGCTTGTCTACACTAGTTTCCCAAAGAGTCGGGTAAGATTTGCAAATTCATAATGACACCGTAATAATCATTAGGAAAATAAAAACCCCTTTTCAGACAGCCATACGGTCAAAATGAACTAGATATACACTGAAAAAACCATAAACCTAGGTGTCCATTAACCATAGAGGGAAAACTTAACCAAGGACGACAACCCTAGTTCAAAACTCAAATGAATGAGTAGAATAGAATGACTCTCCTACTTGGCAAAAAGCTGTGCAGCTGACAAGAAGAATTTGAAAGCTTCCACGGTGAGGCCACCTACGAATGAGCTACCGACAGCAAGTACAATGCCCAGTTTGAAACGACAATGATAATGCAGGAACAGGTTCACAAGTAAAATAATAGAAAAATGCCCCAAATCCCCCAATATATATATCTCCTGGTAAAAAAAAACATTCGGTAGGAAAAACATGATAATCGAGCGATGGAGTAACTAAGGGATCAGTGATCAAGTCCACTAATGCGCCGCAACGGTGGAAGACGAAACAACTGCGAGTTCCGCAGTGCAAAGAGAAACATCAGTGAGAAAAATATAACTCCATATCGAAGCTCAACTAGACTAAAACCTTGGACCATAAGTTCGTTTGAACACTACAACGACGGAATCTGTAAAGACAAAGAATTTAGTAGAATAGTCAAAATCAGAGGGAAAATAGAAACGACTTAAGCGAAAAATCAGCAAAGTGCCAAACATCGCCCAAAGGGAAAACTAAATTGGAATATTAGTCCATTCTGGATCTGCAATGGTAGATAAAAATAGACTTAGGCCTTGTGAAAAAAAACTGACGGGAATCAGAAAAAATCGAAACATCCATCATGGCACTCGCAATATGTCATCCGAAATGGCGGTACTACAAAGCACTAGAGTTGCGACGGTTTTCAAACAAGGACGCCGATAATAAAATAAAAAGAAAGCACATCGGTGGAAAGTAACACTTTGTATCGGATCTTCATTCAACTCCACCTCTGCAACGACACATGTGTAGTTAACTGTGGTTCCGATTCATAGTTTCAACAAATTCCGACAGCGGGGTAAGAAATCAATGTAAGTCAGAAAAGGTGGCATCAGTATAAAGATATTATTTTAACAATAATCATCAAAAAATATGAAATTGCAGTAATATCAAGCAATCCCAAACAAGCTAAGGCAAACAAATTTAAAAGGAGTGTCCCAAATTTTTAGAAATTTGGGAAATCATTGCAGCTGCAACACCCCCAAACATTTTTCACGTCACCTCTAAAAAGGATTTTTTATGTTGTATGACTCATAATAACTCTTTCAGAGGAAGAGTAACTATTCACACACCATTCGAAAAATTCAAGAAAAGGTAGGGTTTGTTCAATAGCAAAATAATATAAGAAAGAATTGCGGACATTCAGAATGTCATTCCCTTGTGAATTATGCTTCCACAAATGATTCTTTGAAACTGATACACTACAAACTAATAGAATAGGGTCAAATACATTCCTCTCCCTATCAACAACAACCTCTTCTCTCTCATCCAGAACTCTGCACAATATTCCTGAACCCTGCTCCTTCTCCATAATAAACAAGTCTTCAACAAAGTGTCATTGTTTTAAGGCTTACCTGGTAACTGTTGGATACATAGAAGTTGATTTTTGAAAAAATATTGCGCACTGCCCCTTGTTCTTCTCACCCGCTGTGTGCAAACAAAATGACTTTACCTAGGTTAACTCACTTTTTATACAATGGATCATTCCGAGACACTTACCAAGTTGTTTTTCCTTTACCGGTTTCCTCAGCGGAACTCACCAAAAGTCACCACATGGAAAGTGGTTTAAATTCCACTACCACTCGTCCTTTTTAATTATCTCACAGCTTCGCACTCCGGAATAGAAAATGACCATTCATAAGATTTCATCTTTTGTCTGAACTGTTGGATCAAAATATGTTCTACATAATCTGCCAGCATTTCTCATTTTTTCAAGCATGCATCTTCACATCGCGGACTGCCTCATAATCATAGATTTTATTTACTTTATTTCTTAGCTGTTGATATTGTTTTCTTGTTAACCACTTCTACCTCTCCATTAAAACTTCTCTCTTGTGCAACTTTCCCCAGTGGATGAATTCGCAACTGTAGATTTTCACACTCATAAATCTACACCTTTGAATTGTGCAATAAATTAACCAAAAATGTGCATTTTTAATAAGGGACTGATGACTACCAAGCTTTACCAATTTTTATGTATCCCTTTATCATTTCTCGACCACATTCTTCCTCAATTGTTCAACATAGACGGTGTTAACAATTGGCTTGAACTGGGGATGATATCCTCCCTGTGAGGTATCAAAAAACTCGTAGACCAGGTGACTGTTTCTAACTTTTGTATCCAAATCTCCAAACTTTTTTACTTTTTCTCTGATATATATTTTCTAAATAAAGAAAAATGTTTGTCCTCCAAAATCTTAGGGCCTTCACTCTGGGCTTCAAAAATATTCGGTTCACCATATGTATTGCTTTCAAGAAAATAAATATTTACAAACTATGGTACAAATTTTACCCTCCACCTTAGGATAGGTAATGCTTCAAAAATATTCCATTAACAGGGTTACTCTCCAACGAAACCCATTTGGATATTCTAGAATAAATGCATTTTCCCCTCTATGACCTGCAATAACATAAGGACCTACCCACATGTGGTCAAATTTTCCATGCTTATCTTCCTTAGGAGCATCCCATTTTATTACCAGGTCATCAATTTGGAATTGTTCTTCTTTCACCTTTCTATCAAAAGTATTTTTCATTTTTTCTTGGTGTATCTGCACTTTATCATAATCTTTATTCCTTTGGTCATCTAATTTGATAATTTGGTTTATCCTTCTCTGCATGTGGTTTAGCTCATCCTGTTGTTCCTGAAAATATTTCATAACTCGTACACCCAATGATGCTAGAAAAATGACTTCAGTTCCATATACCAATTGAAAAGAAGACATTCCAATTTTCCTTTGAGTACTCATTCTATCAGCCCACAAAGCATACTTAAGCTTGGTGTGCCAATCTCTCTTATTATCTGCTAACAACTTCTTAATAATTCTTACCAGACTCTCGTTAGAAGACTCGGCCAATCCGTTTCCCTATGGGTAGTAAGCAGTTGAATGATTTAAACTGATATGATAATTATGACAAAAATTAATCATCCTTTTGGATTTAAAAGCTACTACTTTATCAGTCACTATTCTTCTAGGACACCCAAACCTAGCCAATATATTTTCTTCAAGAAAATCCATAGTTACTGTCTTAGTAGCTCTTCTGGTAGGTATTGCTTCAATCCACTTTGTGAAATAGTCTATGGCTGTCAGAATCCATTTATGTTGTCCTGAAGAATTTGGGTTTATTTCTCCAATGAAATCCAAACCCCACTACCGAAAAGGAGCTTCTACTATTATTGGATTAAGAGGGAGTGGAATTACCTTTCTCTTACCATAAAAAATATGGCATTGATGACATGTGCTAGTTTCTTTGTACACGTCCGAAAACAATGATGGCCAATAAAAACCTACTCTCAAAATTTTGTTTGTAGTCACTTTCCAAGAATGATGTCCTCCACAATCTCCTTTATGAAATTCTTTCACTATGTGATGGGCTTCATTTTCTAAAAGGCAATTAAGTAATACACCTCCATGATCCTTCCAATAAAGGTACTGATTTAAAATACAAAATTTAGCAGCTTTCAACTTCACAGATCTTTCTCTTGTTTTACTTAATCCTACAGGAGCTTGTAAAATTTGAAGAACATGAAGAATATCAGAATTCAATGGAGATGTAGTGAAATCGATCATTACCTCCACCCTTGTGTCTAACTGATGAGATTGACTAGATAAGAAATTAAGCCGTAAAGATTCACAGTTTGAATTTGTCAACATTTTTACAAGTCTTTTCCCTTTAATCAACTTGGTAGTTCTAATTTCTATATCATACTCCAATAATGTTGCTATCTATTTCGCTCTCTTTCCTTTTGGGTCAAGTTGTGTAAGAATCCCTTTTACTGCACTAGTTGGAACATGAGCATTTATATGTGAATGAAGAATATATACCCTGAAATATTTCAAGGCTTTAACCAAAGCGTATGCTTTCTTCTCCATAATATCATATTTTAATTCGCCATCTCTCAACATCTTACTGAAAAAGGCTATAGGTTTCTCCATGTTCTCATTATTCTTCTACTGCAAAACTGCAGCAATAGTATGTTCTGAAGCATATGAAAATATTAAGAAATATTTAGTGAAGTATGGACTCACCAACACGGGAGCTTCTAAAATGCATTGTTTTATTTCTTTAAAATATTTCTTAACCTCTGCTGTCCATTTTATTTCATGACCCTTTTTCAGCATATATGTCATATTCATTAATATTTCAGCAAAACTGGGAATGAACCTTCTCAAAAAATTTACCTGTCCAAGGAATGATTGTATTTGTTTTTTGCTTCTTGGTTCTCCTACCTTCAAAATTGCACTGGATCTATCAGGATCAATCTTTATTCCATCGTTTGAAATTATGTGGCCCAACAACTTTCCCTCTTCTAATGCGAAATTTGATTTTTTTGGATTCAATGATATACCAATTTTTTTTCCTTTTATAAAATTTTTTTCCAAATGGTGAATATGCTCTCTATCATATTTTGAATATACCGTGATGTAATCCATATAAATTACCACAAATTTACCTATTTTCCCTTCAAAAGCAATATCCATGGCACGCTAGAAGGTATGCCCCACATTCATCAAACCGAAAGGCATCTTTGCATACATAAAAGTGCCCCATGGTGTAGTAAAAGCAGTCTTTTCTTGATCTTCGGGTAACACCTTAATCTGATTGTACCCTAAAAAACCATCCATAGTTTAAATTCTTTCTGTTCCAACAACTTTCTGCAAAACATGATCCATCTTTGGAAAAGTTTAAATATCTTTCATTGAGACTTTAGTCAAATTCTTGAAATCTATACAAAGCCTTATTTCTCCATTTTTCTTTCTAACAAGAAAAAAATTAGCAACCCACCTTGAGAATCTTAAAGTCACAATAATTTTGGCATCAAACAATTTTTTGATTTCCTTCTCAATAACTGCGAACAGCTTTGGATTTATTCTTTTGAGTTTCTGTCTAAAAGGTTTTTCTCCAAGCTTGATTGGAATAGTTTGTTGTATTATTGAAGTATCATATTCCTTAAGGTCTTCATAACTCTAGGAAAACACATCTGTATACTTTTTCATCAAGTTCACATATTCTTCTTTTTCTTTGGTAGGCAATTTTTTAGACAGCTTCACAATCTTTGGATTCTCTTTAGTACCAATATTTCTATCTTCAATAGCATTATCAACAGGTTTCACTTTTGGATCTTTAGCAACATCATTTTTATCAAAACGTTTCTCTAAGGGAATCAAACCTCTTGGTATAAAATTACTTTTTAATTGAATAATATCCTTTCCTCCTAAAGTTCCCTTCAATTTTTCAGTACTAATCTTTTCTTCTTCACTTTCTTTAGCATCTTGGAAATTTTCACAATTATCATTTTCACCATCAATATGAGCGTTCACAAACTCCCCAAATAATTCTAAAAATATTTTTATCTACATATCATCTTCAAATACCTACCAATATTTAGAACTATCAAGTATGGGTGGTCTATTTACAATATCCACTTGATGTTCCTTTTGACCAGCACTTGGAGTTTTAAATTTACTAGCAGCAACTACCAAATAATCAACTACTATATTCTCGTATCTAGGAACCACCTTAATCGTATGTTTTGTAAAATAGTTACCAAACATATCCCATACTTCATTTCTATAAGATCTCATCTGTGGATGTCTAGTTTGATAATTGTCATTCACCTGGTTTATTACAAGCTCTGAATCTCCCAAAACTCTTATCCTATGTGCTCCCAGATATTTCAACGCATGCATCCCAAGTAACAAAGCTTCATATTCAGTCACATTATTGATGCATTCAAATGTTAATTTATATGATAAAGCTTTAAAATCCCTGATAGGAGAAATTATATATACACTAGCACCAGCACCAACCTTTTGTTGGAGACATTTACCACCATACACACTCTTTTTGGTCAAATTGGCCTAGTTAAACCACTATCCTAAGTATAATTGACATTGATTGACATCAGTAGAGCATTAATTGATATCATCCAATCACACCCCAACCTACCTACAGTCAAGGAGGCTAACTTAGCCTTCTCCTACAGTCAAGGAGGCTAACTGGAGCACTCCAGGGGTGATCTGAATGATATTAAGGCACCTAATTGCTAACTGGTCGTTACAATAAGTTCAACCAGTTAGTTAAGGTGCCTCCTCTCATTAAATATATTATTTAATTATTGTTTATTATTATTTAATGATCCGGAGTCAACAGGGGCACCTCCACCAACTTCTGATGATCAGTTCAGCTTCAGTTAACCTCATAAGGGTTCATTGAAGTCATTGAAGCACTAGCACTTGATGGTTGGCTTTCTATGGCATGTGTTTGATCTCTTTCAGTTGAGATTTAGTCATTTATTGCACTTCGACTTCAGTTAGGGTTTGGTGAGGAAATTAGGGTTTTGGTCAAGTGGTTAACTGAGTGTGAACCAATGGCTTATAGTTAGTTAAGCTACACTCACTCATTGAATTCGAATGACCTCCTTAGGTATTCGAACTCCTCATTGATTCAAGATATTGCTTGACATTGTTATTGTAACTATTCATTGTTTATTGAATATACAGAGAGGAAACCATTCTAGTTCTGATTAACACCATTTATGAGTTATTTGTTGATTATTTCTTGATGATATTGATTATTTGTTCCTAGATCAATGTGAAATATTAATATGGTATCAGAGCTTACGGCGGGATGAATATCTATCTCTCAAAAACAAGATTTTTGATAGATTTCTCCATGAAAAGTGAGCAATAGCTCAAAAATCCAGCACTGCAGCAGAAGCCAAGGCTTCCCACTCAATACCCCAAGTAAAGAACTTGTTGATCAAGCTTGCTTGATTGACTATGCTGGGTCTGATGAAAGCCTAGAATGTGTAGGCTGTCCTACCTTATTTTTCCCTTTCTGTTTTGATTTTCAAGTTTCTATAGGTGAAGCATTCGCTCCAGCACATCCAGATGGCCTCCTCAGCAGATCTCTTGACTCGATACAATTTCCACTCATGGAAAAGTGATATGGAGATTCAGTTGCACTCCAAAGGACTTTTTAGAGTCACGATGGACACTGAATTTGATCCTGGATCTTCCATAGAAAAATCAAGATTCTTGAACAAGAAGGATGAAGCCTTCAGTTTCATTCGAGGAAATTTGGGGTCTAAAATGGGCCTTATAAGAAAACGTGCCAACAATACATTTGGTGAGTTGGAATTCAAGAACCAATAGAATTTCAATAAAATGAGTCAACCATAATGGTTGAATTGACATATTTGTCATAAAAGAAAACTACTTTTTGTGTTCATATTTTCGACATATCTCTGTGTGTTTTTACTCCAATTTTGAGCAGGAGAGTTTATTGGATGCAGAATTTAATTTCGAATACAACGATTACTCAAACTGGATACTTTTGATCGACCCATGCTATCCCAAAAAAAAGAAATACCTGAAAAAATGTGATGATGACATCATCATCATGTTTTTTCAGGTATTTCTTTTTTTTGGGATAGTGGGGTTCATCAAAATTATCTAGTGTGGGTACTCGTTAGATGCAGAATTAAATTCCGCATCCAACGAGCTCTCCCGCTCAGAATTTGAGTAAAAACACAGGGAGATATGTCGAAAATATGAACACAAAAAGTAGTTTTTTTCATTCTTCCTACAAAATTAATAACTATTATTTTATTATTTTAACTATTATTTTGTTATTTTAACTATTATTTTATTATTTTCCTTAGAAGGCCCATTTTAGACCCCAAATTTCCTCTAATGCTTGTGCCTCTCTATTTCTCGAGACCTTCTCTTCCATCTTACGGATTTGAAGACACCGAAAGAAATATGGGACAAATTGGAATCTCTATATGGAAATCATGATGACTTGAGGGTTTGCCAGCTCAAAAATGAACTCATGTCTCTCCAACCTTCCAATTTCGAGACTCTGAATGATTTCTTTACAAAGTTCAAGCATACTATTTTACTCTTGAAGCAATGCAATGTGGAGAAGGAGGATGATCAGCTCATCCTTACCATACTCTCCAAACTCGGGGCTGATTATTTAGTTTTTGTTTCTACATTCTGTGCAGGGAAGCTCCCAACCCCTAGATGGAAGATTCCTACACTCAATGCCTTCATTGAGTCCCTAACAAATGAACATGACAAGCTTGTCTAGATGGGGATCATCCGATCTTCCCGTGATCAAGCCCTCCATGTCGCAGGGCCCAAATATCTGAAGGGTAAAGGAAAGCAGTAGAAAAACTAGAAAACTAAATTTGATGCTCCCAAGCCTAGAGTTGAAAACCAGGAGCATGATGAATCTTCTGGCTCAAGGAAGAAAGGGCACAATGTGAAAGAAAAATTCAAGTGTTCTTACTGCGAGAAGGGTTTTCACCATGAACATGCCTGCATGAAGAAAAAACTTGATGAATCAACCTCTTTCCTTGAGAGGAATCACATCAATCTTTCGGAGAGCTTTTAGAGGAGAGATCACCAAGATCGGGAACCACAACATGAGAAAGGTCATGCCCTCATGGAAAGCACTTCGAAGTCCAAAGCACTGCTGATTGATCTGGAGCTTCAAATCACATGATGGATGAAAAAGACTCCTTTTCATCCTTGGAGACTAGCAAATCCATTCCCATTCACATGGGAGATGACTCCACCATCATTTCCGAAGGACAAGGTACTGTAGATCTTGAAAATGGTTTTTTCTCTAATGTTTTGTATGTACCGTCTCTAATAGAAAATATACTTAGTATCTATCAGATGGAACATATAGGAATGCCTAAGAGAGTCTCTTTCATCCCAAATGATGTTGAGATAACAGAAATTGCATATGGGAAACTCATTGCAAAAGGCCTTGCAAATCATCATGCAAAATCCTATGAGTTCTCTCACTTTGTTGTAGATGCAAAGCCCACTGCTCTGCTAACTCATGGAAATGAGGTTTGTAGGCTGTGGCATGAGAGGTTTGGCCATATTAATTTCAAATATTTGTAGCAATTATAGAAAAACCCCATGGTTGAATGCCTCCTGGTCATCAAGGCAACCATGGTAATTTGCAAGGGCTGTGTGATTGAAAAACACCTTGAGCACAATTTCGATCGAGGGAAGGCAAACCGAGCTACAAGCATATTGGGGCTGATACATTCTGATATCAGTGGTTCCATTCCTATCACATCCATGAATGGATCAAGGTACCTCCTTACTTTTATTGATGACTTTTCAAGGTATACATGGGTTTTCTTTCTCAAAAAGAAACCAAAAGTATGTGAAAAAATTTCTGAATTGAAGGCCTTGATCGAAAATGCCTCTGAGATTAAGATAAAGATATTGAGATCTGATAAAGGAGGGGAGTATGTCAGTAATTAGTTTCTGTACATATGCTCCCAAAGTCATATTCAGTTCCAGCATTCAATTCCCTACACTCCCCAGCAAAATGGAGTAGCGGAAAGGAAGAACCAGTCTCTCAAGGAGATGACCACCTGTATGTTGGAGTCAAAGAATCTTGCTGCAAATTTGTGGGATGAAGCCATGCATGCTATATCATACATTTAGAACAGGGTACCACACTCATCCATGAAATGAAAGACTCCTTTTGAAGCATACTTCGTACACAAGCCGGATGTGTCGAACCTACGGGTGTTTGGTTCCACTGCATGGGCCCGGATTCCGCTTGATAAAAGAAGGGATTTACAACCGCAAAGCATAGAATGTCTATTTATTGGGTATCCTAATGAATCTAAAGGATTCAATATACTATATATCAATACCAAACATATCATCATCGAGAGAAGTGTCAAGTTCGATGAGCCTCTTCAGGAGATGGAACCAGTGAAGGAGAAAACTGCTGAATTTCCTTCCTATTCTACTAAATATTTAGATGATGATATTGGGGGTGATGACCCTGATTTGGATCCTATAATTTATGATATCAGTGTGTAGCAATCATCAGATTCTGAATCAGAACCTGAAGTGAAAAATTGTCTTCCTACATGGGCCCAACAGACACTCTCCTCCACAGAAGACAACATTGGAAATCCGGATGATCCAAGGAGAACCCGGTCTGATTTCCAAAGAGTAGGTATTGTGCTCTCTTGTTTTGATAATTTGCTGTCCAAAACTTTCTATTTGATGATTGTTTTAAATCCAAAATCCTACTACCATGCTCAGAATTATCTGAGATGGCAAGTTGTCATGGATGAAGAGATGAATTCTCTTGAGAAAAACACTACTTGGGAGCTAGTTTCTCTTCCTCCGGGAAGGAAATTGGTTCAATGCAAGTGGGTGTTTTAGATAAATGTTGCTGCTTATGGAAGCAACTTCAAATATAAGGCAAGGCTGGTAGAAATTTTTTTATCTCAGGTCCAAGGAGTGGACTACCATGAGACCTTTGCACCAGTTGCAAAAATGGACTCCATCCGCCTTGTTTTGGCAATTTCAGCATCCAAGCACTGGGAGGTGCATCTCATGGATGTTAAGTCAGCCTTTCTAAATGGATATATTCATGAGGAGATATAAATTAATCATACTTAGGGCTACATCACTGATCCATCTTTGGTTTGCAAGATAAAGAAGTCACTATACGGGTTAAAACAGGCCCCAAAAGAGTGGTATTTCAAGATGGATGCCTTTCTTCTCTCGCAAAACTTTCAAATATGTAGATATGATCCAAATGTGTATTTATAGTAGCATGATGGTCATATAATTATTATTGTTTTATATGTTGATGAATTACTGATCACAGGTAGAACAGTTGCCTCCATTTCAGCCATCAAAACTGCTCTCCACAATGCCTTTGAAATGAGTGATTTGGGGCTTCTAAAACAATTTTTGGGGCTCGAAATTGAGAAAAATTCCGATGATATTATGGTCACTCAGTCCAAATAAAATTTATACCTGTTAGTAAATTATAACATGGCTGAATGTAGGCCTGCACCATTCCCTTTCCTTTCAGGGATCAGCCTTGAAGAAGAAAAACACACACCTCCCATGGACTGCACTATCTATCGACAGCTAATTGGTAGCTTGTTGTACTTGACACATACTAGGCCTGATATTTGTTACTTAATGAATTCTATATCAAGATACATGCAGAAGCCTCATGATATTCATTGGAAGGTATCCAAGAGGATCCTCTAGTATATTCAGGGAACCAAGACCTACGTCATTCACTATGCTGCAAACTCCAAGCTAGAGCTGGTTGGATACACGGATTCTGATTGGGTGGGTGATTCTATTGATCAGAAGTCAACTTCTGGATATGTATTCATGTTTGGTGGTGGCCCCATTTGCTGGTCAAGCAAAAAGCAGGCTGCCATAGCACTATCTTCAGCAGAGGCCGAGTATCGAGGAGTTGTGAATGCTTGCATCCAAGCAGTTTGGTTGCAAGGCATTCTTTTAGAGTTTAATCTTGGTAGTAGTTTGTCCACTGTCCTCCTTTGTGACAACCAGAGTGCTATTAAGATATCCACGGATCTAGTTACCAGGAAGAGGACCAAGCATGTAGATATTCACATGCACTACATCAGGGAGCTAGTGCATAACAGGACCATCATTCCGCAATACTGCCCGACTGATGAGCAGATTGCAGACATATTCACCAAGATATTTTTGGAAAATAAGTTCACTTACCTCTGTTCACTTTTGGGGGTGAGTTCATCAAGGTGATTCAGACTACTTTCAGTGTTCATCTTGAGGGAGGGTTTTTCCCACTAGGTGTTCCCTCTTTTCCTCACTTAGTTTGTTTTGAGCATTGTTTCAGTTTCAGCATTGGACAGGATGACCTATGGCCTTAGTTTCCAAGGACCTAGCATTTTTATGCTTTTTTGTTTTCTAACTCCTCTTGAGTATAGCTTAAGAGGGGGTGTTGGAGACATTTACCACTATACACACTCTTTTTGGTCAAATTGGCCTAGTTAAACCACTATCCTAAGTATAATTCTCATTCATTGACATTAGTGGAGCATTAATTGACATCATCAAGTCACACCCATGCCTACCTACAGTCAAGGAGGCTAACTGGAGCACTCCGGGGGTGATCTGAGTGATATTAATGCACCTAATTGCTAAATAGTGGTTGCAATCAGTTCAACCAGTTAGTTAAGGCACCTCCTCTCATTAAATATATTATTTAATGATTATTTATTATTATTTAATGATCTGGAGTCAACAAGGGCGCCTCCACCAACTTTTGATGATCAGTTCAGCTTCAGTTAACCTCATCGGGGTTCATTGAAGTCATTAAAGCACTAGCACTTGATGGTTGGCTTGATATGACACGTGTTTGATCTCTTTTAGTTGGGATTCAGTCATTTATTGCACTCCAACTTCAGTTAGGGTTTGGTGAGTCAATTAGGGTTTTGGCCAAGTGGTTAACTGAGTGTGAACCAATGGCTTATAGTTAGTTAAGATTGACTCACTCATTGAATTCGAATGACCTCCTTAGGTATTTGAATTCCTCATTGATTCATGCTATTGCTTGACATTGTTATTGTAACTATTCATTGTTTATTGAATATACAGAGAGGAAACCATTCTGGTTCCGATTAACACCATTTCTGAGTTATTTGTTGATTATTTCTTTATGAGATTAATTATTTGTTCCTAGATCAATGTGCAAGATTAATACCTTTTCCATAGACCCATCAAAATACATGGTCCATAATCCATCTATTTTCTGTTTCTTTTCCAAAACATCTTGTTCCTTTACTCCCTCTTCATTCTTTTCAGATTTAATTTGCAATGTAGATTCCAAATCACATGGGATAGTATCATTAAATAAAATACAAGAGCCCAAATCAGTATCGACAGCATATATATGATGAATATCAGGTCTATCTTAACTACTTACTACATAAGGAGTTCTTTTCTCACTGTACAACCTCCTACTTCCATCTTGGACAGGAATAGTAGCGTATGACATGTCCATTTGTAAACTACCTTTTAACTTTGAAGTCCAAGACCTTGATAACAATATTCCAAATTTTGGTGGAATGTCTGCCACTACAACATCCATCACTATTGTTTTAGCTGGCAATTTATTTAAAGTCACTACCATATCTTTAATTAGACCAAGACCCTTCACCCTCTTAGAATCAAAGGAATAAAAATATTTATATGGTCTTGTAACTTCTAGTCCTAAACTTTCAACTACTCCTTTAAGCATTAAATTATGTGATGCACCTGAATCTAACATGGCATTATGTACAACCATATCATGCACATTCAAACTCAAATAAAATGGAGGAACCTCTTCATAATCTATACTTTCAACCTTTGGCCCAAATGAAATAATAGTATTATCATCTATCAACTCTAAAATGTCTGATTGAAACTCTCCTTGACCTTTAACCATCCTTGTTATTGTATCCATGTACTCATTATTCCTCAACAACTCATTAAAAGGAACATATATTTTCAACTTGGAAAGTTCATTATGCAGATTGAAGATAGAAGTAACTTTCTCAGCAGGGTCTTCTTCATCTGCAACATAATTCTTAGGAAAAGGTGGTTGAATCTATTGTTTTTCTTGAGTCCTTGGGTTTCTCATATCTCTTTTCCTATTTTGTAGAGGCATAGGAGGATTGGGCCTTCTAAAATTTGGATTTCTGATTTGAGGATCAACTTGTTCTTTATTAAAAGATCTATTGTCCATAGTTAATCTATCCATTAACTTTTTCATTTTTTTCAACATCATTTAAAATTTAATATTAGTAGCAGAAGAAGAAGTAGAAGGCATATTTTATTCTCTTATTTTCTTCCTATCAATGTCTCTTTGTTTCATCTTTCCACTCACCATCATATTTTCTTCCACTTCTAAAGCATTTGTGAACATGGCAGCAAGACTCACTGACTTTCTCTCCCTTAATGAAAATGCAAAGTCATTGTCAAAGGCCTCAACATAATGAATTTTAGAAGTAGCTACTAAGGGTTTTATATCTTCTGGAATGGAATTATAAACTCTCATAAATAGACTTGAAAATTCATGAACATATTCAAAACCTCCTTTCTTAAGACTATTGTATTGGGACAAAAGCTGCAAAGGGATTTGTTTATCATCCCACCTTTCTAGAAATGCATTTTGGAAAGATTGAAAGGTCAGGATAGATGCAACTGGAAAATATTTAAACCATTTCTTTGCTTCCCCTGATAAGATTTGAGCAAACAACCTCATTTTAACATCCACATAATCAACTTCCTCTAAGTCTACAAAATATCAAAATTTTTCCACATGCTGCTTTGCTGTTATACCTCCCTCTCCATCAAATAAAGAAATTCTTTGGGAATAATTTTGGGGAAGATCATGCAATACAACAAGTAAACATAAAGGAACAAATCTGGCTGCAATTAGTATAGGTGGATTTGGAGGGACTGAGGAATTTTGAATGATTTGAACAATAGGTCTTTGTTCAACCTTCGCAGACTATTGAAGATCTCCCAAAGGGAATCAACTAAATAAGATTCTAATCTACAAGGGTTGAGTTCAACATTTTTAAGATCAGATTCAGATTTAGGTTTCAACATTAATTTCCCTTTTCAACATTTTTTTTGTTTTTTTTCTTAAATATTTTTTCTAGATCCTCTAAACTTCATAAAACTTCAATATCAGAATTACCTCGTGTGTGTGTTTTTGAAGCCAGGATGTCTTTTGAAATCTTGAAATAATTTTAAACTAGAATCGCCAGGGCAAATGCACAACCTTCTTTACTGACAAAAATTCCTGTTGGCCAACATAAATCTTTTCTTGATCTTTTATAAACTTTGTCATTCCTCCTAGGGCTGCTTTGTACCTTCGTTCCCCGAAAATGATGCCAATTTGTTAGCACTCAAAATATACCCAAGGTTGTGAAAGGTATTCTTAAGGTAACAGTAAAAACCACTTTAGAAAGAAATTGGCTTTTCTTTCGAGAGAGGGATCTCTCAGATATAAATTTAACAGGGCTAGATATTGAGGTCAATAATTTAAGTTATGCGGATGTTTAAAAGAACACATATAACCATTGGGAAATGGATTCAAAATATATAAAGATAATACAAAGATTCGTACATTGAATTCCAACAAAAGCAAGATAATCATCCAGTTACACTCATTCATTGATTTTGAGGTGATAGGAGAGAAACATGAACAGTCCACCAATATAGAGCATCACAAGATGAATTCCATATCAACTTTAGGGGAAATATTTGTGAATATCCTAAAGAATAGCCAGAGCATACCATGTATGAATTCTGAAACTATTAAACACTATGTTCAGATATGAAAGAAAAAAAATGGAAGGTAAATACTTAGAAAACAATCACAGGGAAAGAAGGCACAAACTGTAACATAAAAAACACATGAATATTTGAAAATCAACTAGCATTTCACTTTGTAATTTCATTCAAAAATAATAAGTTCTCAAAAACATCGGTCCAAGCTTATGGGTTCCAACCCCCAATACATCAAATAAATTAAAATATATACAAAAATAGTTTCTTCCCAAGAAGATCAATAACCAATTAATATGTTAATAATAAGTTTTTTTTAACCATATCCCTAATAACTAGGAATAATAATTACATGCTTTGATTGAAATAACAGATTGCTTGATTATAGCAAGCTTAGTAACTGTAAGGTATCACGAACTGCAACACTTGTCTTCATGAATGTAGTATGTACTTGGTATTCCCAAATTTTTCCATGATCTTCCGTTGTTCCACATTTGGAGTGTCGTATTCTATCATCTCTCTTATTGACACCTCCAAATCCACATAAGCCTCATAAGACATAGTTGGCAATCCTTTCTTAATAATTAAAAACCTATCCAATATCTCAAATTCTTCTATCAATTTTTCCACAATAACCTTTCCGGTTAACCCTTTGACTAAATCTTCAAATTTGGAATGATCCATACGATTTTGTACCAATAAGCTGTGACATTGTTCCTGGGAAAACAACCATCCTTCGTCATCCCAAAAAGAAGGGAGACCATCATCAAATAAATCTTTAAAAGCAATCCTGAAATCCTTTATTTGAGAAGATATTTTATTAGGCTTATCTTTCACTTCTTTCATGAGTTGATGTTTATTTATAAACTTCTTTTCCCATAACACAATCGCTTCCCTGTCTTTGATCCCAATATCCTGCAAATTCTGATATGTTAAAGAATTTAAGAAATTCAAAGCATTGTGAGCAGTATTCAAAGGATTCTTTTCCATAGTTTCATTGGCTAATTTCAATCTTTGAGTAGCTAATTTTACCAGTGCACTTTCATCATCAATAAAATTTAAATAATGCCTGAACTTGGTGATTTCCACAGATAAAGTATCCCAAATCAAATTCTTAGCTCCCTGTAAAGGAGCTTTTCCTATACTTCTTTCTTTTAATTCATTGAACTTTTTATGTAATTGGATTTTATCATTCCATGCTTTATTCTTCCCTTCAATGCTATTAGCCAATTCTGATTTGATGTTTTCATTCTCCTCTTTTAATTCTTTAATCTCCACTTCTTTCAAGCTCACCTGAGACATAGGAACTAATAAAGCATATGTAGAAAATTCATGCAATTGTCTTTCAACATTAACAAGGGGTAAATCAGTGTCAACAAAGGGTTGACTCATCAATTCTTCCATAACTTCTTTTTCATCATTTTGATCCTTTTTCAACTTTACAATCTGAGCCATCAATTCGGTTCTTTCTACTTCCCACTTGTTTTTCTCCTCCTACAGCTTCATTGATTTTCTTTAATAATACATCATTTCCTGATAGAATTTCTCTTTTTCTTCTTGAAGTGTAAATAATTCTAAAGACTGAACATGTTTAGCATTAGGGACTTTAAGCTTCTTCTTCAACACTTAAATGGTGTTGTCTTTCTCCTCTAGAATCTTTTTGGTTGCCTACCTTTTTGATCGCCTACATATTACCTGGTTCGGTCCCTAGGCTTACAACATCTCCCTGCTACTTTTTTAATTTGAATCAAATTTGCTTTATTTTCAACCTTTCCATTCTTCAATTGAACCTCCATCTTATCTACAAGGGACTGTAATTTAGTAATTCTCATAATTGCATGTAATAAATCAGAATAAATTACATCTCTAGTTTGTTTATGGAGTTGTATTTTATCAAGAACACTGATTTTTTCCAGCTTCACCTCCATTTCAGACACTTTCTTGTCACTTACCACAAAAAAATTTACGGTGTTCCTCTCTGCGTTTGGAGTAGAAATCAATGAAGTCTTTTGATTGATTAAATTTCTAACTCATGGAAGTAGATTCCTAGTTTTCTCTGATGATTTAATTTTTTTATCAGCATAAATCAACATTAACTTTGTCCTGGATTTCTAATGGGAACTAGATTCTGTCTTACTTTCTTCTCTGAAGGAATATTGATGCATCTGTACAAACTTTTTCTAGAACAGGACCATCTTCTTTAAATATTTTGAAAATGTTTCTTTTGAAATAGTTTGCTCATCTTAAGGGTGTGTTTTGACCTTTTTATTAGAACTATATTCATCTACATCCATGCCATATGCTTTAGAAAGACTCATTTTATTCATAATGATGGAATTAACAGGCGTTTGAGCCACTACAGTCAATTTGTTCCTCCTATCTTCATCAACTTCTATATTTTCTTCAAAATTAGCCAAATTTGCTATTTTATCCAAGCCTTCAACAGTTTGATGATCAAATGGATTATTTTTGTTCAGCTTCTTCCTCTAAGAAATAATGTGATGTGGGTCATAATTTACTTCTTGCTCTTTCTGAAAATCCATAACTTCTAACAATTTCTCTATGACTAACAAGGCGCTTTTATTTTTTTAAATGAAAGAACCAACTTTGAGAGGAAATTTAACATTGGAAGATTTTTTAAATGCCCCAAAATGTTTTTCTTCTGCATATAATCTGTCTCATAAACTCTAATGCGAATATTCTTGGAGTAAAAAAAGCGAGTAACCTATATGGTTCTCCAATGAACCCATACACTCTAAGAACAGTAAATTATTTATACAAGAACCAATCTCTTGTTTTGTCTTCTGAGGAAGACTGTAACATAAGTTTCATCTCTTCCAACACCCTTGGCAAGACATCATCGAAAATCAATTTGTAAATCTCATCCATGATTGTATTTACGAACTCAAACATTTTAATCTATTTCGGGAGGTCTGGAGAGAAAATGGTATACAAGAAGTACAACTTCGACACATTAGAACACAAGAGCATGTTCAGAAAATATGACTAATATCTGAAGAACCTAAATTTAAGGAATTTGACCAATTGGGTATGGATAACTTTGGCTAGATACTCATCAAGATTAAAACAACGGGATGAATGAGATTCAGGGTCAATCGAACCTATAGTTAGCAAAAAACTTGAGATGACTTCATTAATATGAGTATCATCATCCAAACCCAAAATTTGACTGACAAGTGACATGACCAACTATACTTTCTCCTTGAAAATATTAACATTGTATGGTAGAAATAAACCCTCTAACAACTGACCATCTTTCAGAATACTGGATAAAAACTGGCCTCTGATTTCAGTTCTACAATTTTTATACAATTCAATTAAGACTTGATAATTTAAAGACTCACAACTAATAGGGAAATTATCAGGAAAACTCAATATCCCACGAACATTTCTCGCATCAACTCTACAAAGGATTTTTGACGTTGTATGACTCATAATAACTCTTTCAGAGGACGAGTAACTATTCACACACCATTCGACAAATTCAGGGAAAGGTAGGGTTTGTTCAATAGAAAAATAACATAAGAAAGAACTGCAGACATTTAGAATATCATTCCCTTTTGAATTATGTTGCCACAAATGCTTTTTGAAACTGATACACTACAAAGTGATAGAATAGGATCAAATACATTTCTCTCCCTATCAACAACAACCTCTTCTCTCTCATCCAGAACTCTGCACAATATTCTTGAACCTTGCTCCTTCTCCATAATAAACAATGGAGACAAGTCTTCGACAAAGTCTCGGCGTTTTAAGGCTTACATGGTAACTGTTGGATACGTAGAAGTTGACTTTCGAAAAAAGATGGTGCACTGTCCCTTCTTCTTCTCACCTACAGCATGCAAACAAAATGACTTTGCCTAGGTCAACTCACTTTTTATACAACGAATCATTTCGAGACCCTTACCAAGTTGTTTTTCCTTTATCGCTTTCCTAAGTGGAACTCACCAAAAGTCACCACGTGGAAAGGGGTTTAAATTCCACTACCACACATCCTTTTTAATTATCTCATAGCTTCACACTCCAAAACAAACTATGACCGTTCATAAGATTTAATCTTTTGTCTGAACCATTGGATCAAAATATGTTCTACGTAATCCACCATCATTTCTCATTTTTTCAAGTGTGCATCTTCACATCGCGGACTGCCTCATAATCATAGATTTTATTTACTTTATTTCTTATCCATTGATCTTGCTATCTTCTTAACCACTTCCACCTCTCCATCAAAAATTCTCTCTTATGCAACTTTCCCGAGCGGGACAATTTGCAACCATAGATTTTCACACTCATAAATCTACACCATTGAATTGTGCAATGAATTAACCAAAAATGCACATTTTTAATAAGGGACTCATGACTACCAACCATTACCAATTTTTATGTATCCCTTTATCATTTCTCGACCACATTCTTCCTCAATTTTTCAACATAGAGGGTGTTAATAGGAAGTACCTGAAACAAATACGTAGTAATGTCATATACAAAGGCATATCTGAGGATGCCATGTTCAATACACTGGAACACTAGCTCCTTTACAATATTTGAGTACATCATATGATACGGGTTCAAGACCACATATATTACAAAGGTGGATCGAAGCCACATTATATAATAATGATGAGTCTTCAAAGATCTGGAAGTTGTGTAAGTGATCACAACATAATCTTGCACAACTTAGGCCATAGATATGAACCTAAGGTCTTTGTCAAAAATCCAAAAAGAACCAGTACAATCCAAGCCATGTGAATAAATGTTGTTGAATTCTAACATGGATAGGATTCAACATATTTTCAACCAATAGGAGATAATCAACAACTGAAGCAAGGGAATTCACCAATAATGAAAATGAATCCCAAGGTACTATCGTAAAAAACTCTCGGCCTTTGTCGTCAGGAACTGTTGATGAGAAACCGTACTGTGATGAGAAAGGAAATAACAGATCACAAGAGTGACTAGGAATTGGATAAAGAAAGGGATACACAAGTAATAACAGATAGGATAATGATGGAATCAGGATACAGATCAGATGCAACGCTAAATACTTGAACAGTGAGCATGACACAGAGATGACCCAAGGCAGCTTTTAACTTTGTAGATAACACAACTAGACTTATCTTTCATGTAGGATACATGATCAGATTACCCAGGTATAATGGAAAAGACTAGGAGTAAGAAACTCAAAGTGATAGTTGAACTAAAAGTAAACACTAAGACATGAGTATCGGAAAAAATAGAGAGTGCTATGTTCTAGGAAGACATGCTGCCACCAGCTGAGAATCAAAAGAAAACTTCTTCCTTATCTTTCCTGTTAAATTTTAATGAGTACAGGAAAGTCAACTCAAGTCTGTCTTCATTTTTTGACAAGCTTGAAGAGAAGAGGGAATAATGCTTGATAGTGTCACTGATTCATGGATTTTATGAGCCCGAACTAGTACATGCTGACTTGGTGTTTTCATGTTTAGAGAGTCTGAAAACTCCAAAGAAGACTCCAGGGGGTCCTTTCTCATCCAATTTAGTCTCCCGAGGCCGAAAAAGTATAAAACATACCACAGAAGAACTCTCTTAACTTCCGTAGAAGAAAAGGTTAACCTTTTTTGTACTTAGTTAGGGAGGTCCAAAAATGGTTAAATTACCACCTAACCAACGCTCCTTCAAGAGCAGCATATAGCTTGAATTTTATGAGTGTAAAGGAAAGTAAAATCACTCGAAAAGATCCATTTGAGTACGAGGAATGGGGCTTACAACAATAAACTCAATGATTTGTTCTTGGTGTTTAATGAGCATGACAAAGACATAAAGTACACTCAGAATCTTTTTCATGTTTTAGGTCCAGAGCACAAAAAAGAGAAAACTGAGCTCATACCAAGTGTTCCTTTTTCGTAAATTTAGTCCCTCATGTCCGGAAAAGTGAAAAACCTAGAACTGAAAATACTCTTCTCAATTCCACAGAAAAGAGAGTGATCCTTTCTCGTATTATTCCACATGGTTCGAGAAAGAGATAACCTACCACCAATGTGGATTCCCATTCACATATTCTTAACGAGATTGAATGGATAAGTTTACTCGGTAGTCAAGTCTATTTTCAGGAGTTAGACCTGGGCCTAAAGAAACTCCATAAGGGTGGGGATTCTTATAAAAATATAGCTTGTAAGAAAAGACCAATATGAGGCTCAATTTGGGATGAAAAATAGCTAAGAAGATTCCCTTGAACCTATGACAAATGCATCATGAGTATAAAAATACAATAAGTGGGTTCTATTGGAGGATACTCATGTGTGGAAAGTCCGATCCATGGAAGAACAATGGCATAAACGAGGTACTAATGGTTAAAATACCATAGTCTGTGGTCAAAACAGTAATTCTAGGATTAAGATTGATTAGGTATGGATGCAAAAATTCATGTGAATGACCAAAATCCTATCTTATATGAGCGAAAAAAAACTTTAAACGACCTTAGGCTTGCCACATTGAAGAAAAAAGACATGGTATTAGTTTGATTTTTATAAAAAATATTAACTATAGGTAAAAACCCACTTTTAAAATAATATTTCTATAAATAGTTCAAAATAGAAATAAAAACTCACAATTTGATTTTTTACCCAAAATAGACAAGTTTTACCTCTAGCTTTGATTGCTCATTGTTGACAACTCGGTGGACAATTCTTGAAACCGCAAGTGCTAGGTAAAACTACACTCCATGCTCTTTAATTTGATGCCATCAAATTTAAATTTTTGGCTAAAATTTGATGTTTTCCAACGTCCTCAAAGAAGGCACGCTGTGTATGCAAGTATGGTATATCAACAGTCATGTACATGTGTTTTGTACATGGGTTTCCCGAAGGAAAGTCACGTATAATATGCAACTTGTCCAAAGGACAATCGTGTACACTGGAAAAAGTAGGAAAAAGCTATGTAGGGCCAAAAAACCAATTTTGTTATATGAATTTAATGGTTGCTAAATGACTTGTTATCAGATTGAAATATGGTGCTTGAGTGGAGGGAGAGGGAGCATGAAGACATGGACCAAGAAGCTCTACAAGATGCCCCCATGGTAAATGCTTTGTGGCAAAGTGCATTATTAAAATTCTTCTGTACGTCACCTAGGTGATCAAATGTCTACCTACTAGAGTTTTTGATAAACTATTGGGATCATGATCTTGGTATGCTTGACCTACAACGTGAGTTTCTAGAGGTTACCTTAGAAGATGTCTACTTTATCTCTGGTTTGTCACGACGGGGAGATCCGGTTAACTTGGAAGGTACAGGCAAAGGAAGTGACCTTCTAAGTGTGCAGAACTACATAGATATATATTGTGTGCCTGGTACTCAAAATAGGGGTAGCTACATTCCTATTGTTTATATTCGCGGCTTTCCATAACAGGTGTTGGTGAGTACTATAGTGAGGGTTGCAGGGTCATCATCACTTCACCTTGCAACTCGAAACCAAATGAGACTTGCAGTGGATTGTCTATAGGGAGGCCTATATGACTAGTCATTAGAGGAATTTTGGGGTCTAAAATGGGAATCCTAAGGAAAATAATAAAATAATAGTTAAAATAATAAAATAATATTGATTAATTTTGGAGGAAAAAAGAAAAAAACTACTTTTTGTGTTCGTATTATTGACATATCTCCTTGTGTTTTTACTCAAATTTCGATCAGGAGAGCTCGTTGCATGTGGAATTTGATTTCGCATCCAACAAGTACACACACTGCATACTTTTGACGGACCCCGCTACCCCAAAAACAAGAAATACCTGAAAAAATGTGATGATGACATCATCATCATGTTTTTCCAGGTATTTCTTGTTTTTGGGGTAGCGGGGTCCATCAAAAGTATGCAGTGTGGGTACTCGTTGGATGCGGAATCAAATTCTACATCCAACGAGCTCTCCCGATCGAAATTTGAGTAAAAACACAATGAGATATGTCAAAAATACGAACAAAAAAAGTAGTTTTTTTTAATGACAAATATGTCAATTCAACCATTATGGTTGACTTATTTTATTGAAATTCTATTGGTTCTTGAATTCCAACTCACAAAAACTTATTTTGGCACATTTTCTTATAAGGCCCATTTTAGACCCCAAATTTCCTCTAATGGTTCAGGAGTAATCCCAATAATGAGGAAGCAACTCTATAAATGTAAAAAAGGCCGACGGAAAAAAATTGGTTATTTTAGCATATTGGTGGCCTTTTTCTTTGAGAGGGTGTCTGGTTTGAGTCCTACAGTACCACTACTAGTTCGTTCTCCCCATCATCCTATACTGAGTAGGTGGGGAGAGATCTTCCTCCATTAGGGCGATGGTGGATCAGTTCATAGTGTATACGATGATGACTTCTACTTTTGATGGGAGTGATAGGTACCAGCACTAGAACATTTTCCATATGCTGGAGTAGATTTTCGAGGTGACACTGACCTTGTCCTCCCTCCTGGAGGAGCATGGGGAACATCAGGTATTTTTGTTTTCAAGTTTTTAAATTTTTATGAATTTTAGTCATAAAGATATATACATATGTATAAGAGTTTCTAAACCTTTAAAATGTTAAAATGTAGATATTAGACCAGTCTGCCCTATTGGGCATCCACGTATGTATGTGTGTCTTGTGGCGGGAGAAGACCAGGGTTTGATTAGGCTTCTTAAGGGAAAGCTAGCCAGGCTTACCCAAAGAATACCTACATTACGTATTGAGCATATCCCTACTGCCATACAGAAGCTAGTGGTTGGTATACTACCTGTCTGGATACGACTTATGAGGCGAGTAGTTAGAGTAGTACTTGTGTATATCGACACCGTTGAGGCTGTTGCAGCTGAGGAAGCTGAAGAAGCCTACGAGCAGGGTGATTAGGATGATCAGGGGGACCAGGGTGGTCTAGGTGACTAGGGTGGACATGATGACCAGGGTGGTCAATCTTAGACCTAGGATCATTTTATGGACTTCAATCCATTTTTTGTATATTATATAGTCATGACTGGACCTGAGGATCAAAAACTCAACCTGTCTATATGGACAGATATTCACACACACACACACACACACACACACATATATATATTGCTAGTTTTATTTACATGTGTTTTGTAATGTGTTTGTTGTATAGTTTTATGCAAAATGTGTTAAGTGCCAATCCAAGATATAATTACCATACACATTAGTTAATAAATTTTGATTTCTTAGAATATGATTGAACGTAATAAACTCAAAATTTCTTTCCAAAAACCTAACTTGCATAAACTGACGTGGTAAAATAGGTTTCCACACTTGATAAGCTCGATTGAGTTGGGAAACCACCAGTTGAGAGTCAAGTCGGGCTTCCAGCTAAGTGATACCATGTGACAAAGAATCCCATAAAAGCTTAATGACAGCCTTGTATTTGGCCACATTATTGGTAGCAGGAACCAGGCAAGCTCCTCTAGAGGCAACTAGCTATCCTGAGGGCAAGTAGATGACCCATGCGGCTGAAGCCAAGTTACAAGTGTGGTGACTAGCGCCATCTGCAAAACCTACGAACCACTCGAAAGAAATCTGTAACAACCAATAGATGGTATAAAAACACAAACTGATGAACTATTGTACATAAAATACATACAATAAAAATACAGGAAAAAGCACTAAGCCTAAGCATAGTACTTTTTCAAGTAGAGCCCATTTCTAGGATTGGGTAGCTTATTCCCTTCGAAATCTATCAATTTATATCCACCTTTCTTCAACACTTTTGACATGACATAAGGTCCTAACCACATAGACCTGAATTTTCATGCCCCCAGGGGTTCTTTGTCCTTATCCCAAAGCAAGACAAGATCCCCTTTAGAAAAAATTCGAGGTTTGACTGATTTATCGTATTGGTTTTTTACCCTATTTTTATGAGCCTCGTTTGTTATCATCACATCTCTACATTTCTCATCTAGATGTTCTAAATGTAATAAACATTCTTCCATCTCAGTCGTATTAGGTAACACATGAATAGCAATCTTTAAGGAGGGGATTTTGCATTCGACCGGGGTGACTGCTTCCACTGCATGAACGAGTTGGAAAGGAGAGAACCCTGTAGCAGTTTTCACATTGGTCCAATACTCCCAAAGTTTAGGATACAACATGATGTGCCAATTGAAACGGGATGCATTAATAGTGCACTTGAGAATAGTCTTCAAGGTTTTATTTACAGCCTCGACTTGACCATTTGCTTGAGGATAGAAAGAAGATGAATGCTCTTCTCTAAACCCTAGCATAGTGGTCAATTTAGTCATCATACTATTTTGGAAGTGATTTCCATGGTCAGTGATAATCTCTTTAGGGATACTGAACCGTGCGATAATTTGCTTGAAAATGAAAAAAGATGTAGTTTCCTCATTAGCTTTATAGGTGGGCATTTTCTCTTCCCACTTCGTGAAATAATCTATAGCGAAAATGATATGTTTGTGCCCCCCAGCTTTGATTGGGTTGTACATCACATAATCTATCCCTCACTTCATGAAGGGGCCTAATGAGATGATGGGAAATAATGGAGAAGGATGCGAATGCATCTTTCTGGTGTAAATCTGACAAGGATGACATCGCTTCACGGCTTCCACACAATCTCTAAATATCATGGGCCAAAAATAATCGGCATGTAAGATCTTCTGGGCCGTTGCTAACCCAGATAAATGACCCCACATGCTTCACTATGGGCATCATTTAGGACATTCTCTACTTCTTCGTGGGTAAGATCGATGCAAAATGGAATCTACCCCCTACGATATAAAGTATCTCCAATAATGAGGTAGTTTTTGGAATGTACACGTAGTTTGCGTCATTCTTTCCGCAAGAAGGCTACAGGGTACTTCAAAGTATGTAGATAGACAAGAATATCTCCGTACCAGGGATCAGAGGTGGAAATAAAAAATATATGCTCATCTGGAAATGAGACTTCTTCAATGGCTACATCTTTCTCTACCAAAAATTCTACAATGAGCTCAGCAAAAACTAAGGATTTG
This sequence comes from Pseudotsuga menziesii, assembly GCA_001517045.1. Taxonomy (NCBI): domain Eukaryota; kingdom Viridiplantae; phylum Streptophyta; class Pinopsida; order Pinales; family Pinaceae; genus Pseudotsuga; species Pseudotsuga menziesii. The sequence continues at coordinate 32,044 of LPNX010069897.1, forward strand.
GTGGATTTGGTGGATTGGAAATCTAAGTCAAACTCCTAAAGAATGACTATCCATTTATTGAATTTTCCTCCAACTATCCATTGGGACAAAACATATTGGAAAGGATTAACATTCCCCACTACCGTCGTGGTCCTTAGTAAGATGTAGTGATGCAACCTCTAAACAGCATACATAGCTTCCAAGGCCAACTTCTCGATGTGGGAATACTTAAGTTTGGGGCCGGCTAAAGCACGACTGAGATAGTAGAAGAGATGATCTTGGAGCTTATCATCCTCCTGGACTAGTACTACCCCTATGGTCGACTCAGATGCATCCAGATACAATATAAAATCATGAGAGTATTTTTGTCGGCGCAATAACGGTGCCGAGAACAAAGCTTTCTTTAATTCCTCGAATTCAAGTTGTGCAATTTCATCCCATACAAATGGAGTGTCCTGTTTCAACAGGCACATGAAACCTTTAGTAATCTTGGCATAACTTACAATAAAACATTGAAGGAATTTGGACATCCCTTGTAGGCATTGAAGCTTCCTGATAGAACGGGGAGGAGGAAAATTTATGATGGCCTCAACTTTCAAAGGATCCACCTGAATGCCTTTGTTGGAAACAATGAATTCGAGCAATCTCCCTGACTCAACACAGAAGATGCACTTGTGGCGATTCAAGTGAATTTTGTAGTATCTACATCGTTCAAAAATCAAACCTAAGTGATCTGGGTGATCGATCCTCTTACGAGAATGTGCTGGCAGATCATCAAGGTAGGGTTCGATAATGGCTTTAATGTCGTGAAAGGAAAAATTCATTGCCCGCTGAAATGTTGCTCCTGCATTTTTCAATCCAAAGGGCATTGTCTTGTTTGTGAAGGTACCGTAAGGGAAGATAAAAGTTGTTTTATGTTGGTCTTCAAGTCTAATTTGGATTTGATTATACCCGGAGAAACCATCCATAAAAAAAAAGACTACACTCCTCGCATAGGCATCAATAATTTGATCTATGAATGGCGTTGGGTAGTTGTCCTTGGGACATGTCTTGTTTAGATCCCAAATGTCAGTACAAACATGTATAGTCCCTTTCTTTTTATCAATAGGAACAGGGTTGGATACCCATTCTATCAAAGCTATCGGGTAAATGAAACCGGATTTCAGTAGTATCTCAACTTCAGCCTTAACTGTTGTTGCTTTATGCAGACTGACAGGTCTCAACTTTTATCGAACGAGTCTAGCATCAGGGTAAGTTTGGATTTCATGCTCAACTATTGCTGGATCTATTCCTAGAATCTCCTCATATGACCAAGCAAATATGTCACGTAATTCCTTAAACAAGGTTTTATAGATCGCAATCTCCTCTGGAGAGCAGTTCGTGCTGATGTGTACATTTTCTACAATGTTTGCTTTTGCAGAGATGTTGACAGGAATCATAGAAAAAATGTTTTCCATATTCCCCTCAACAAATATTCCTTCCCTTGGTAAGGGATTAATAGGTGTATCAACATCACCTGCCAGTCTCACATGGAACTCCTGGTTCTCGATTCTGCTTAACTCTATAAGCAAATAGGATCGATGGTGAAGACCTTCATAGATCTTATCTCATCTACACATGGCTTCCAGAATGGCTTCATCCGAAGGAAAAATCATATCTAAGCAGTCTCTAGAATGCAAAGAATTCACTATCCAAGTGGGAACATAGGCTTCTTCCGTTTCCTTTGAGACTGTGAGAGGGACCAGGATGGGATCAACAAAAGTATGAACGATAGCTTCATAAGTTATTTCTACTGCCAATAAGGGCACCTCAGGTTAATGGTGGGAAGGAAGAACCCAAATATCTGTTCTATCAACAACCGTTGCTATAGACCTCCCTACACTAGTAGAACCTAGATAATTAATCGGAGGTGGAATATCAAATGTTCCCATCAATGATGTGTACATTCCAGCCCCTGAGCTCTCTGAAGCAGGTTTAACCTGATCAACAAATGGTACGGTGGAATTGTTAGTTTCCATGCAGCATTTTAGAGTAAAATTGAGTTGGTCTACAGTAACCAACTTCCATTCGTGTGGAAACACTACTACCCAAAATACGACCAATGCAATAGATGACATGGCATAAGTCCAACTTCTCCCCAAGAGAAATTTGTAATCCAAAGGTGCATCAATCACCTCTACCCCAACAGACACTGCTTTCCCTGCCAACTTAATTTTTAAAGATGGTAGGATACCATGTGGATGAAATGACCTTCCATTGAAAGTAGTAAGTAGGATGTTCTATGGGACCAGCTATGGAGATCCAAGAGATTTCCAACAAGACAGGGACATAACACATGTAGAATCACCCTCGTCAACAACTACCCTTCCAATGGTTTTTCCACCATGGATGACATCTATTGATCAGGCTACATGATATGGCAGGTGAATTTTGACATCAAAAAAATTAAACTTCGCCAAGAGGCTTGATGACTCCATACTGCCTAAGGATGCTAAGAGTGCATCTCACTGTGTAGGATAAATCTGTAACACCTCTAAAGCCGACATCGCACAAGGAGTCTGGGATAAATATTCAACTACAGAGTATTTTCCTGTAGCCCTTGCATTGGGATTGTGCAAGGTTTTCTTGAAGACACCTTTCGGTATCTTGGGCATAGGTTTGACAGGTTTCTCAATTGTGAGAGGGTTGGAAGTTTCACCTATCGACTTACCCTTCTCTAAAGCCTCTGTTTCATATTTCTTGTTCCTAGTCTAGAGTAAAGTTTGTTATCGAACCATGTTGGTATAATTAGGGTCAGGAGAATTTGGGGTGCCCCCTATTGCATTTGAAGCTGAAGCGGAATTCTGTCCTTGGGGAAAAGGATCCTTCAGGATAGCCGGTTGTTGGCCTTTTAACAGCTTCTAAGCTCTTTTCATAAGGGGACATAGATGGGTTAGGTGATATTCATGACACAACTTACATGGGAATTTCACCTTCTTCTTTTCTTTTCCCCCCCATCAGCATTGTTTGTGATTTTTTTCTTGTTTTGGTTTCCCTTAACCTTTTTTATGCTCTTCTTTTTCCCACCGAGCTGCTGATTTCCCTTCTGATAGGACTGAGCAAAAACATTTGCATTCTGGGGTGAGGAGGCAGCCATTGCTACCTCCACACCGTACAATGTTTAACAAACAACTCATGGAGATTTTTAGCCAAAGACTCTACAGTGGGAGATTTCATAGAACCAACCACACCATCGGCATGGGGTCTAGGCTTAGGTTTCTCTACATTGTGCATTGGCCTTGGTGCATCAAGGATGATTTCATATAAAATCTCAGAGTGAGAATATGTCAAATCTAGATGCTCGGACCTAAGGATAGCCTCTTCCTCATCGGTCACTCCCGAAGTAGATACATCCTTAGATATATATGGAAATAGGGATTTAAGGCACCATTCTAATCAGAAATTAGGAGGAATAATGGCTTTGATAAGGCTCTTCCGTCTTCTCCACTCTTTGATGTGATCCAAAATATGAGTGGCCTTGTCTTGCCAAAAGGTAGACAACAAGTCTGTCCCGAAATCATATCGAACAGGAAGTTGGAAGTGACTAAGGAATACATTAGCCAAGTCCCAAAAACTTTTAAATGTAGTAAAAGGCAGTTCAATATACCATTTTGCTGCATTATTGGTTAGAGTTCTTTGAAACAGCCTCAACCAAACTGAATCATCATTTAGTGAGTTGGAAGAGCACCAAAAATGGAAATTGGTGACATGAGATCCTGGATCATCACCAATTTTGCCTTCAGATTTTGGGATATCCGAGGGAAACTTGGTAGAAACGGGTGGCCAGGAGGAGTTATGTCTCACCAGGTCATTCATTAGTTTCAACAAATCTAGAAAATTTAACGTTTCCAAAAAAGGGATCTTGGGTCTAACCAGAGCACTAAAATTATTAGCTTGGGGATTAGAGGGACTTGCCCCCATGTTCCCATATGTGAAGGTGGGGTTTCCCCCTGCTGCCAGTTGTGAAGTGGTTGGACTTATTTGGAAAGGATTCCATCCATAAGCCAATGGATTGTTTATGTGTGCTGCAGTGTATGAGGTTCTAGCTAGCCCAATTGAAGCTGGGGTTTGGAACACAGGAGCAGGTATCCCTCCACTGAAAACTGAAAAAGGAGACCTCGTTAAAGGAGCTAAAACCAGAGTTTGATAACCTTGACCATAAGGATTAGGGTTTACAAAATGCACCCCTACATATGCAGGTGTTGGGCCTACATATGGAGTGGATGGGGGAATGCGCCCCACATTCCAAGTAAAACCCTAGACAAAAGCCGAGGATCCTATAGGAAGTAGGAGCTGAAGGTACACTAGGAATCCAAGTGACCATACCACCAGAAGTACCTGCTAAAATTGTGGGAGCTAGTGGTTGAACTACTTGGATAGCTGGAGTTAATAGTGTATTAGTTATACTTGTTCTAGGGGAACCTACCGAGGGAGCTGGCACCCCTTCAGTCGAAGTGACTCAGATGGAAGTAGAAGAACTTTCTCCTGAAGTAGACATCAGTCTGCCCAAAGGGACACCAATCATGGGTGGATTGAAAGGACGAACCTGAACGATCACATGATCATTCAAGTCAGTTAGAGGTGAATTAAAGTTCCTTGCAAACTCATTAGCCTGCAAGTATTCTATATCAACTATGTTTAAATTAAAATGCTTTTCACTAAGTTCTGGTTCACTCGGAACTTCACTAACTTCTATCGGCTCGGAAGAACTGTCTGTTTCCAATCTCTACCTTTGAGGGGAAGGTGGAGGTTCCAATGTGATAAGCAAAGGAAGGTTTCACAACCTTCATGACCTTCTGACAGATTGGTTCTCCATGATTGTAAATTTGACTCTTCACAGCCTAAGCTCAGCTAAAACACAGAAAAACCATAGAGCAATCACTACAAAATTTCCTAAATTCTCAAAAATCACAAGGGGTATAATATATGATTTCCCAAAAAAAGCTGAGAGATATTTTCTTGGTGTCCTTGAAGAGGTTCCTAGGCATAAGCAGAGGAATCACCTACCGCCCTCCTACACTTTCAACAAGGGTTACCTTCCAAGCCCGTCCAAGGTGAACCAGAAATAGCCTTCTAGTTTACCTGTGTATAAACCCTAGATGTCAAAGAGACTAAAGGCTACCTTAACTATCTCAATAGTCTGGGGGGACAGTCACAATCCTGATTCATACCCATGGGAAAGGTAGCAAAGCTCAAAACTCTATTTAGGACAGAATCCCAAGATGCGCAAAAACCTTTGTCTACGTTTTGACAAGGAATCAGAGGGTTATCTCCTTAGTCCAACCTCTACACGGCCTCATGCTTAACTCTCATTTGAGAAGAGCTTCCCATATACTATCAACACATAGAAGGATTTACCTACCGATTGGCCAACCACGGCTGAATTTAAGTACTTATGCGGAGTTTACACTTCTTATCCCACAAGTCTAGCCTAAGCTAGCAGATGTATGACCCTATAAAACAAAACTTACTAATAAATTTTAAATTATAGAATTCATTTTAAGGGTTGTTCTTACTCACAAGGTAAGTGGCATGAATGACTATGATGTTATAGACTCAATAAGAAAAGTAAAAAGGTGTATAAAATGAATTCCAAAACAAATTATAACTACTTAAATCAAGCTTCTTTTTCTTTTTGTAGATATGAACTAATGAAATTACAACCAAGTAAGAGAAGACTAAGACTTATTTTTTGTAATTTTTGATATTTTATTCAAAAAATACTGAACATAAAACAACGATATGCAATTAAAATGCAAATGTTTCCAATGTTTTTTCTTCACTTTTCTTCACTTTTTCAAAAATTACTATACACCTAAATGCAAAAATTCTTGAGTATGATTGAATAATCAAACTATAAATCAAGAAATATGAAGTATAGCAGACATATAAGAACCAAATTCAACCACCTAGCTTGGGAAGAAACAATGAATGAAATCCACTGAAAACACTAAAGATCAAGTGACAAACTGAAACTACTTGAAAGTAGTACAGAGTACAAGGTATCTAAAATCTTGATCACTGATTTAGATACAGAGTGCTGAACATATCACCCAAATAGGATAATCCACTTCAAATTGATAAATGAAAGAAGAATCAAACAAGAAAAACTCAAGGGCTTACTGAAAAGAACAAAGTATGGTGCACATAACTTTCAGACCTACAGCAAAATGCTAGCACTAGAAGACCCCAGAGCAGAGAAAAATTCAAATAAGACAGGGACAAGCAAACCTACCTAAAATTATTCTACTAAGAGATGTATGCGACTATCTAATAGAACAACCCGTGTACTATACACAACTATCCAGTATAGCAACCCATGTATACAAGTTGTTGTGCGTGACTGTGTAGCACAGAAACCCGCGTATACAGCAAAAAAATTTCAAAAAAGAAAAAATAAAATAGGTCTCTAAAACACTATTGCAGATCAAATCCAAGATAGAAAATCATACACTGAATCATAGCAAAGACTGGGCAAGTATCTACAGGGCTAGCCCACAGCAGGATAGACTCCCCAGTGGAGTCATCAGTTCTGTTGTTCCAGATTAAGCACCCTTGTAACCTAGGGTTTGGGGTTACCAAATTACTACTAACCTTGTAGACAATGAGCTTTACCAGAGAATAGAAAGGGAATAGGAATAAAGTATTGACTTACTCGATTACTGACGGTTGATACAAGCTTGATCTTATCCTACTCCTCTTCTCTCCAAAGCTTCCAAGGATGCACCTCTTTCACCTGTAAAGAGAAAATTCTCCAAAAAATATCTCATGCATGTATATATAAGAGGTTAGATAAACAATATATCAAATTCATAATCAAATATATTCATTAACCACAATACATGAAATAGACTCAACACAATGTTGGAGGAAGAATTCTCTTTATTAACAATCAGTGAATGAGATAAGAGTACAACTCAGCTTTTGAGACAAAGACTCCTCTACAACCAAAGGACTTTCAGTCTTGTTTCTCCAAGACTTCTGAATATATACCACCAGCATAACTTTGATCTCCAATCATGATTCGATTAATTCCCATCCCAAGGCCTCTATTTATACTTTGGAAAATAGAGTAATTTTGAAGGTTGGGGTGGTTGAAACAGTTGGGATAGTTAATGATTAGGGCCCAACTAATCTCAGTTAATCATGTTTTATATTTTTTAAGGTCGAACTAAGGTGTACGCGACCATTGATATAGGCAACCTGCGTATGACATGCGAGTTTCTCAAAGGAAACCTATGTACACTGATCTATGCGGGTTGCAATGCAGATAGTCGCGTACAATACACGAGTTGCAATGGAGATAGTCATGTATGCAACTCAACACTTAGAAAATTTATATAGCAAGATGGTTTAAGGGTAAATGCATCCCAATTCATTCCCATCTATAATGTTTTAGAAAACTTCAATCCTAATATGTCCTTTTGTGTACCAACATAAGAAATGTCGGCACTTGGACGGAGAAGTACCATTTGGGTTGATAACAATGGGGTATTTCAAAAGTAAGCCGAGTGGGTACTTGTTGGATGTGGAATTTAATTATGCATCCAACAAGCTCTCCTGATTGAAATTTCAGTATAAACACAAGGAGATATGTTGAAAATACAAACAAAAAGTAGTTTTTTTCTTTTCTTCCTTCAAAATTAGTAAATATTATTTTATTATTTTAACTATTATTTTATTAATTTTCCTTAGGAGGCCCATTATGAGTTGAAATTTCCTCTAATGATTTCTCAAGTCTACTATCTTATTTGATAACTTATGAACCATTTTGAATACATTCTCCAACTCATTTGTGTCTTCTTCCTTAGATCTGGTTAACGACAAAGGTTTTTTACAAGCTGCTGATTTTACTTCTGGTTCTGAAGTGTGCTTTGCTATACTATCGAGATCACCCTCCACCCTATTGTATTCATCATAATTTTCTATCAATGTAAGTTTGACTTCTCTTTTCATAAACATTGCTATAGTGGGATATAGCGCTATAATGTAACACTCTACCAAAGATTCTTCAACTGGTTTTGATGCAGCACTAAAACTTCTTATAAGAGTAGTAAACCTCTTGTTAAAATATTCAACCTTTTCTTTCTTATCCATCTTCATAGACAATAATTCTTTCATAATGGTAGTGACAGTTTTTTTACTATTGAATATTCTTTTAATTACCATTTCAAAGATGTTTCAGTTTGTTATTGAATTGGATTGTAGAGAAGAAAAACAAGAATATTCCTTTGGATCAAAAGTATATCAAAATTTTTTGCATACGGCATCTTCATGCTCCACGTTTAAAAATTCCAGAGCTAGATAAAGAAAGTTCAAGTGATCTTCTATAGAAATGGCTCTTCCAGGGTTGAAATTTGGTAGCACTCTTTCTGGGTGTTTAGGAAAATCATGCAAGGGTGCAACCAGATTAAGTAGTGTTCTCACTTTCCATGTTGGTTGATTAGCAGCAACTATAGATCGATGAGGATAATGTGGTGGAGACTGAGTTGTAGGAGACTCTGGTCCTAACTAATCAAGAGGTTGGATGATTTATTGAAAAGATAGATCCACTAATTCTTCCAAATTTTTGACAAGGATAGAATCTTGAGTATAAGAATTTTCTTTCTTGGGATCCTACCTTCTTGGTAACGTAGGGATTTCTTTCAATACTCCTAGTTTTTTAACATAATATCTTGTGTTCCTTCGAAAGTGATCAACTTCTTTGAACAGGCCAACGTACAAACATTCTGAACCTTCTTCTTTAGAACTTACCTTTTCCTGTTCTTCAGGAACAAAATCTTCAGGAAATGTAGTTTCAGATGTATTTCAAGTGGAATAGTTTCTTGCAAACGAACTTCCTCATCCATCCATGCACTAGCGTCCCTCCTTCTAGCACCAAAAATTTTGATGCCTGGAAAATTCCAAGGTATTGACAGCAGGGATTCTCCCCAGTAATGGATCCCAATTAGATCATTCACCTTTTGGTATGGGGAACCCGTCCGGTTAGCAACTTGACTACCATGGATCTAAGGTTGTTTAAATATTTACCGGTTGCATCTTGGTCCACCGTTTATGTAATTTTCTTTAAAAAAATGAAATGTAAGTGCCTAAGATAAATGCAAGTGATTGATGAACAAAATCCTCATAAGTGATGGGTAGGTTCTTACCTCTCATCTTACCACTCTTGCTCCTGAGTCACTTCTAAGAAAATTAATTCTATTCTATTATATTCTAAACTAATCTATCCCATCCCCTTCGGGAGAAAATTCAGAAGAAAGAGAGTAATGTATTGTAATTATTCATAGTGTATCTTGCAGATAACTATTTCAATTCCATGTGCATAGTTACAATAGAAATATTAACAAAGATAGATTTGAAATAAGAAAGAATTCATTACTTAATTTGTACACAGAATTTTATACGAAAAGAAAAATCATTCATCATTAAAGAAATAGTTCATAAAATTCAGAACGATCTCACAGTTATACGGAAACTCAATAGAAGTAATTCCATATTCAAAATTCCACATAATCCATGTAAAAACAGATGCAGTCCTTTCATAGCAAAATTTCCCTTCTTTATTAGTAGAAAAGTAGTTCTTCTTACAAATAAACCAGCCTTCTTATGCCAGCGAAAAGTCCCCTCTATCCTACCTCCTTCCTCTATTTATAATTCAATTACAAATGACTTTTCGACTTCCCAGACTTTAGGAATTCCAAATTTTTTTCCTTTATTTCTTTTCATTAGAAAGGAATAATAAATTACACAAAATGACAAAATGCATAATAAGACAAAAATCCTTAAGTGGGCCTAGCCAAACTTGCAACATATTCCCCCATGCATATGCTTCCTCAGCGATAGTCCGATAATTTACTAGTTTCATCATTTGCACTATCACCTCGTGTATGGCTAGATAAGATTCCATGCCTGTTACCTTTTCTGGAGTGGTTCTAAGCAAGTGTTCCAAAATGTAACTGCTAACCAAAGCTTGTGCAATCCAAGTTTTAAAATCATCTTCACGAATGACTCCCATATTTTAAATATATTGTTCATCCTCATGTAATCTATTCTGTAGATATGTCAAGAACTGGTGTTTTTATGGGAATGCATATATGTTTGTAGCTAAAGGAAGCTATCATCTCTCATGAACTTGGCACATCTTCTTATAGAACCCTGTACACGTTTCCAGGGTATTCTCAGTTTGATTAATCAATCTTACTGAATCTTTTCTGCAAAATTCCAAGAGATCCAATTCTATTTTTAAGCCACTGGTAGTCTTTTGTGGAAAGCGATTAGGAAATGTAGAATTGGATTCCACCCAAGTAAACTAGATTTGAACTTATTTAGAAACCTTCATGAGTTTTTTTCCTGATGCTAAGATATTTTACTGCAATCTCCCTTACTATTGCCTCTATTGTCTTCACCTTATGAATTTCACCCGCGATATTTATTTCATCCTAGTGTATGTTTCTCCAAATTCTGCAAGCATGGGAACGGAAAGGGGTGATGTCCAGTTGTCTCTCATTCACTATCTTGAGCTAAGTTTTGAGATATCCCCTATGTGCCACTAGTTCCTCTACTTGGGTTCTTAGTTCTACCACTTGTTGAATTTCCATGGATCCTTGTGATTCCAGTTCTGATATTTTATCTTCAAAATATTTTTCTCTCCTTCCATAATAGTCACATGTACTTCTAAGCCATATTTTTTTGCTTCCAAATATTGGTATTCTTTCTGGATTCTTTCTTTTTATGATAGAATGGCCTCTTATTTTATTTTCAACTCTATTCCCTCTCGTATCTTCTTAACTAGAATATCTCTCATTTTGAAAACCTTTTATTTAGATGTGCAACATCCTTGACCAGTTTGTCGACATTATGAGCATTGGCTTGCACAACTTCTATACTTACAGAGGCTAAGAATTTAGGGTCTTTATTAGTGCCTTCCACAATGTTTTTTCAGTCACTGTGACTACATCATCTTGGGTTCCAACCATTAATCATTTCTCTGATCTTCTGACGATATTTTTCCTTGCCTTATAAAAAAATATGGTATTTAAGCATGCTATTGTGTGATTCTTAGATCGGGTGAAAGGAATGAGTCCAAGTTTTGCAAGAGGAATGTCGTCATCTATGATTGTGGCACTTGATGAAGTAGGATGGTCTATTGGGTCATTTTGAACTGCTTCTTGGTCCATTTCTTCCCTAAGCTTTTCCTCTTCTTCCATCTTACTTTGTTATTCGGCTACTGGCTTAGCTTCCTATTGTTTTATCTGTGCCTCTTATTTCTTAATTATTTATTATTATTATTATTTTTTCTAATCCTCTGTCTCTTTTTTCCTTTCAGATTCTTTTAGTTGTCACTTTAGGGTCTCTTTCTTTTCCTTCTGCAACTACTTTTCTGTTGCATTGCTTCTATATTTATCCCCTCTGGTAGTGCCTTTCTTCTTGAAACACTTACTCAGTGCAGTCATGTTTCTGGCATTTCTATACACCTCTTCATCCTTATCAAAGTGATGATAGTATTCATAGCATACTCCAACATTCCTACAATTCTCTGCAACTTTTCCCTCCTCGTCATTTCTATGGAAAATCTTCTTGCCAAAGAGAAATGTTTCCAGATATTTTACAAATTCAGAGGCTCTTTCTACCTTAGTGAATTTGTAACTTTCTATGCAAAAGGGAAGTGTCAGGAATGCTTCCATTTTCATGTCGAAGAGGAAGTTACATTTCATGTTGAAGAGGAAGTTACCTACTCCATATATGAATAAGTGGATGACTACTTTGTTATGGACTACATAGTCGTTGGCATATTTGGGAAACAGTGACGGGGCTTTGGAGCCTCCATACATCCTCAGGTCAATTCCTTCTAGAAAAAAATAGTAATCCCCATATTCACAAATAACTTCCATGGTGTTATCTGACAAGTTGTCGGGATTTTTGAGGAAGATGAGCTCATACAGAGGCATCAAAAATTCTTCATATATCAGCTTGTATAAACTTGAATACTTATGCACCAAAATCATTTTATAAGTAGCATATATAGGGGTCTCGGTGTGTTTCCAAGTGTAAGCAAACTTGGGGAATGGGTGTCTGCATAGGATGCAATCAATCAGGTAAGAGACCGTGTATAATTATAACCTTCTCTGAGTCATCCCTCCCTATGCAACAACTACACATGATGTCAAGCTACTAGATATGGCATCTTCCCAATTGAAAATTGTGCCTTCAAAGCCCACATAGTATATTAATGGGATCCAACTTAATTTATACAATCTCCCATTTTCGTTACCAAAAATCCTATTAAGGCTATGAACCTGTAAGGGGGGCATAAGCTTGCACATTCATATTCACTAGATTCCTTCTAGTGTAGTTGTCTTCCTGCCCTTATCATCCTTTTGGCATATCCAAAAATATCCAAATCCACTTTGCTAACCCACTCATTAGTCATCATAACCTGTGGAGATGGAAGTTTGCAAGACATGGATATATAAGATGAAGTGAAAGAATCAAAAGCTTCTCCCTCTATATTGAAAATAATCATCGTGGTGGGGTTTGTCTGGGGTAAAATCCAACCGATGACTTCTGCACATGGGAAGAGCTTTGGAAATGTAGCTTCCTTAGTAATGTCTGATTTTCTTATATTTGCATATAAGAACATATCTTCCAAACCCACATCAGGGACATTCTGGTCTCTGATCATTAGATATATCTCCCCCCATTTAAGCTCATAGTCATTTCCTTTAATGTCTTTAGTGTCCTTGAATTTGAGGATATTCCTTGAGATAATCTCCACATATGAATCAACCTTAGTGGCCTTAGCCTTCTTCTTACCGCTCTTCTTAGCCATGGTGTGACTTTATTGTTTCCTAATAATTCTTTGGGAGGTAATTATTCTTGGTGAGAGTAGCAACTAAAACATGAGCATAGTGAGAGATTTCTTAGTAATACTGTAGGTATCTCTAATAATTTAAAAACAACATGCATTTCCATCAAACCTGAAATAATTGAAATGAGAGGCAAAGTTACTAAGTATATGACTCACTGTTCTCTAAAAATTCGATTGCAGTTAGTGTCTTATATGATAGAAGAAAATAGATCTTTATTTACCATTTCATTTCAGAAACATTCTTATGAGGTAGAGAGAGATCACTCTCTAGAGGTTGCTCAGTATTTTTATACTTGTGGCAAGGGTGTGTGCTTACAAAACTTAAATGAAAACTTATCAACATATGTGTATATATAATTTTGTGAGTTATAGCTCTGTTGTTATACATTATTTTTCGCGTTCTTAAACAAGTCAACATACTAAAATTTGAACATTTTATCACTAATTCTTTAAAGAATAAATGTTAACTTCCTTTTGTCCTAGTCCACAGAGTTTACATGTTTTACTTCAACCCTTTTATTCCTTTTGCTTAACATCATTGAAACATCAAGACTTATTCCCACTAATTTCCCCAAAGGTAAAAGAATAATTAAGTGAAAAAATGGTAATGAATTAATAAACCTGAAATCGAGGACAGTTTAAGGAACTATAAAGCCTCGGTTCGCATCTAAGACCTATGAAAACCTCTTACATGATAGTGTCAGACCTAAGGAGGATCACGGGGAATGCATCCTTCCATACACAATATGAAGAGAAACCCTAGGACAAAGATCTAAAACATGGAAATTCTCTGGGTCTAAATGCACAAAGGATCCCCCCTTCATCGCAAAATCATCTCTCGACATGCTCTTCCTAAACAATACACGGATAGTGAAACATCCAGCCTAGTGTAACCCTGTCACAGAATTTCTGAGGTTCAAAATAACTACATAGATGGCTTGGAAAACCAATCCAAAATGCTTGGAAAAGGATGAAACAAACTTCATAATGGTTGGGCTAACCTGTTAGAAGAGTTTTAAAACCTTTACGCTCCATCGAGAATGCATTTTGTGGGCATACTAGCGGCTGTGCGGCCAAGGGTTTCCTTTAAACAAACTTTGGGTGACTCTAGCAGTCGGCCCACTACAACTAAAAAACCTAGGAGCTGTGGATTTTATTTTATTAGAAAACATCATGAAAAGCGATGGGGAAAACCAACCGTGGTGACTTTTAAAACCCTAAACCTCCATCAATATATAGTTTTTAAGCTTCTAGAAGCGCATAGCCCTAGACGATGGGTTCATGTGCCTACCTATCAATCGTCGATATGGATATGATACTGGGTGTGGTTGTGCAAAGGCTCCAAATGTCCAACAGTGATTTGATGTGCTCCAAAATGGGGTTAGAGGTAATAATAAAAAACCTAACAGTCTATATATATAAACATTAAAATAGTCATTAAATGTGGTGGATGCAGAGTAATAAATGTAATGGGTTTAAAACATTGTTTTGGCACAAAAAAAGGTCGTGTAACATTGATCCCTGTCGGTAGCTTTCTCCAAAATTTCTGATATATCTGCAGTGAAATCCAAGTTTTCATGATAGTGTCAGCTGCAAATCTTGAGTTGTTCTAACACTTTCGGTGAAAACTCATCAAAGTTATTTGATACAAGACACACCAAAAAACATTGTAGAAAACATTTGATACAGTAACCGTTGACAAAACTCATAAAAACCTTCCAATACATCGGTGTCAACAAAACTCATACAAACATTTCGATACATTCGCAGTGAAAAATGAGTTCTTTTAGCAATAACGTCGACTACAAAAGTTGAGTTTCAACGATAGTGTCGAATTTAGAAGCTGAGTTTCACCAATAGTGTCGGCTGCAGAAGTTGAATTTTGCCGATAGTGTTGTCAAAACACAACGAGAACTTCTGATGAGCACGTCCGTGAATCTTGGAGAATTATTTCGATAAACACTTCAATTAGTTTCAAAACTTAGCAATAAAATGATTTCAGTACAAAATAATTGGAAGCAACTCACGAGTGATCTGTGACCATGTCGCCAGAACTCATCAATTTCGTCCGATGAGGAACGTCATGTGTTTCTACTACATTGGTATCTCGGAGTGGAACCATCCATCCTACGTCGGCAAGACTGGATGAGTTGACCTGATGTGTTGGATAAACTTGCTGATATCTTTCGATGTGTCGGTGAAAGTCCTTGATTTATTCTGACACGTCAGAAGAAAAACCTATTTTTTTAAACTTAGACAAATAAACTTTATTACTCAAATTAAAGAAAAATTAAGCGTTGGAATGAAAAATTCAAGAATTAAAACTTTTCTAATGAAGGATTAAGGTCAAAAATATAAGGAGGGTCCCTAAAAATGTAAAATTTTGTTGAATTAGTTGCAGCAAGAACAACACCCTAGACCTCACCACCACCCTGGTAGAGGAATACATCACCCCACCTCGTAAGTCTATGCTCACGGGGAGGGGCGGGTGGAAGTGTCACATCAAGGTTCATTGCAAAAAACTAAAATAATTGTGTAGCCAAAGCTCATCTTCCTTCTTGTCCCATTGTGTAAGAGTTGTTTCTTCATGATCGAGACTAATCTCGAATGCTATTCATAGTTCACACCCCGTAGATACTCCATTTCGATGTGCATGTGGGTCCATGTAGACAAGTGCAAAGAGGATGACCCCAAAACTCTAACAACAATGATTACAAGAAATTTCAATGGGAAGATGGCTAGTTGTGCTATCATGATTTGTGTTCCCAATTTTGGTGTGCCATGTATGCAGTAGGTGTAATCTTGTATGCTGAAGGGATCACCCTCTCGTCTGGTGCTGCCCAATTTCATAGGTTCCCCTCAATGAGACAATCCGCTAATAAATTAAATATCTTCGACGGTAAGCTCTACAGTCTCTCCCTAGAGATTGAACATTCCAATTTCATGGTCCCATGAATTTCCTTAGTATCCGTACTTGGGATCACATGTTTGAATTCTGGTAGAATTTTTATAATATGCACCTCCGAAGTGCATTCAATTTCATAAGATCACCCATGGCTAGACTATCCATGTACTCATGCTCTCTTTCCCACCACTCTAGCACCATCTTGACCTATCATTTTGAACAATTTTACCATTAGATTCATTGGAAAACTTCATTGCATAGAACTCGCGACTGTCCAGTGTGGACAATGCAAGCCACTCATAGGTTCCCAACTGTAAACCCGCGGTTATTGTTGATGTAATGGTAAATTTGAAATGTATTCATCCATATTTCTTATGTATTCTAACCCGATGTTTATTCCAGGATGTACTGTAATGTATTTGAGTCATGTCATACCCCAATGTTTATTTCGGAAAGTTTCTATAATGAGAAATTCATGTCAAGTCATTGTGGGTAACCCTCCTATTGGTCAAGGGTTAAAATCCCCACAGTTGTGGGGCCCTTGGGTTATTAGAATATCGTAGTGAATTTGAACCTAGGTGAGTCATTTTAAGTTAGGGAAATAGTCCCCATTGTTGTGTTACCCTCCTATTGGTCGTAGGAGGCAATGTCCCCACAAGTGGTGGGGCACTAGGGTTATTAGACTCTCCTAGAGATGTCGGCTCTAGTAAGTAATTGTTAAGTGAGGCCGACATGTCGGAGTGGGTTCCAAGTGAATAGAATAATATAAATAGAGAGTGAGAGACTCTCTATTTATCATACTCATACACACACACTCACTCATTGGGGCGCATGAGTGAGAGAGGAGAAGCTCTCTCAGTGTGAGAGAGAGAGACTGCTGCTGTCGGGAGATCATCTTACTGTTTTCCGATTTTACCTTTGGTGCTGATTCTATCTCTAAGGAAGTTGTGGGGTTTTCTCCTTTATGGTTTCCCCAAGGAAAATTATTTCTGTCTCTTGTATCTTGTGTTGTGCTTGTGTTTTAATACTGTGCATGTTATTCTCTCAGTCAAAGATCCTAAGATCATAATGCTAGCTTGAATGATAAAAATATAACATGGTATCAAAGCTAACCTGAGGAGAAGACATTTTGCAGCTATAGACACTAGGGATTCTTAATTTTTGGGTCACTCTCCACAATCCATCAGCAAAATTATGCTAGACTAACTCTCCATTGAAGGGTGCATCTTTCTGTCGAAGCAGAATTCAATTTCGAGCATTGTCAGTTTTCGATGCGGAAATTAGGGATTTCTACAGAAGAGGAATTTTTGAGTGAGCCTAGCATAGGATTGTTATCCTCATCAAAATCAAATTTTAGAGACCTGTATTAAGAAATTTGGTTGGGTAAAACTACGGGAAATTCAAACCCTAGTTTGACCCCGAGCTAGAAAAACCCTAAATACTAAAATTGCTAAGTTTTGGTACATTCGCTATATCCCGAGATTGGAAAAGGCTCAAGAGAAAAAAAATGTAAAGGCTGAATATAAACTCTTGATGAACAGTATGTCCAAAATTCAGCCTCATATTTGATATATTGTGGGAGATATGATCCCTGGAATTTAGGGTTCCAGCCTCTTCCATAATTCATCCCTAAACAGGACACCTAAGGAGAATTGCTATATCTTGAGCTACACAGGTCCAAATGAGATTTCTGAAGATGTTCCATAAATTTCATGGACTTTAATCTCTGTAGTCTGAATTTTAGACTCAAAATATGAACCAATGACATGTGTCAGTCCGTACAACTTTGCTATTCTGAACAGTCCTGTAATAGGTCACCTTGGGAAAAGGATTATAAATCCCAATTGGTGAAACCAATTCTAATGAAATATATGGTGTTGGATCAGTACATGTGAGGTTATCTCATTTCGAAATTTCATACATATATGAGCATTAATTTCAGAGATATCACAGAAATAGTAACAGGCATTTCTGTAGAAGAAATTGGAAAACTAGGGCTTCCTGTTCCAGGAGCTTCCCTCCACTATTTTCAGAAAAGGAGTACATTGGACAGCTCCATTTGAAGAGATCTATTTGTCTATCCAATTAGATCTAAAAGATTCCAAGTTTTGAAAATTAGGGTTTCTGTAACAAACCCTAGATTAGCTAGCTCTGGAACTAGGATGAACACCTCAAAACAGTAAGATCTAATCTTTCGCTATTTTCATTTGAGGTTCTCATTTCAAAGTGATATATCACATCAACTTGATGACAAGCTTGGGGAAGTTGAAAAATTCCAATCCTGGAAGTATATGATCTCTCTGAAGAAAATGGATTGGACACCTACATGAGTATAGAGGTTCCAGTTTTAGAGGGAGATGAGTCTAGAAGCCTTACACAAGAATAACTTGGTCAAGGCAAAGAAGATCATTGCTGATTCAATCACGAATCAACTTGTACTACAAGTGTCTTCCTTAAATACACCAAAGATGTTTGATTCCTTGACCAAGCTATTTGAAGGGAAGAACAGAAATTGGAATATGACCTTAAGAAACTAGTTGAAGAATGTGAAGATTCGGAATGTAGAGACCATGCAGTCATAAGCGTCTCTCAAATCAAAGAACAACTTGAAGCGGTAAAAGAAGAAGTGAAGAATGTAGAAGTGGTGATAGACACCTTGAATGGCCTCCCAGGATCATGGGATTCATTCATTCAAGGAATGTGTGCGAAAAGGAAGTGATTACTTTCAGTAGTCTCTGGGAAGAGAACACACAAGAAGAAGCTCAAGAAGAGAAGGTAGGAGCAACTGAATATCAATATCTTACCATCCAAAGAAGATCCCTCAAGCGATGAGGAATATGAAGATTTGAACTCTTGAAGAATCTTTTATCCATCTTAGCTTTTGGATAAGAAATGATGCTATTATGAATGAAGAAGACGATGAAGCTGAAGGCTCAAGAAGGAGTCTACCCATGAAACAAATAAAGATAAGTATTCAATTGTCATTTCCTAATATTGTTTTGTTATGCATTTGTTTATATTCAATTGATGTATTATGCATGATAAGATATTTGCATTAATGACAGTATACTACTAATATGCATGTGATGGGTAAGTAGCTCATGGTGCTATACAACTCTCCATTGCTACTTATCTAGAATGAAACCTCTTTGCTGACATATTGGATCAGTGCACAATCTCAATGTTGTCCTTGTAGAGATGGAAGGAATATACAAAGTTTTAGTGAGATATGGATGAATGTTGTATTGGATAAAGTAGTTGCATGATCACATATTTATGCATAAGAATTTTCCAGTATGAATATTCCTTAAGAAATTTTTCTAACCATACAAATGCATTTGACTTGTAGGAAAGACTGCATACATAATTGCCTGGAAGCTAAGAAGTATAAGACTTGTTCCGAAGAACAAGTGACGACATTTCAAAATGAATAATAATATGACGAATACAGCAACATCATTGACGCAGAACCTTCCAACCATGAAAAAGTAACCAAGAAGAAATGGAAGACCAGTTCAAGAAGAATGATGTCTAGGATGCAATATCAATACGTGAAGGGAAGTCTATAGCTCCATCATGCAGTAGATGGAAACATCATGGGATACAAAGCAAGATTCATAGCAAAAGGATTCTCACAAAAAGAAGGAATAGACTACGAAGAGACATTTGCAGCCAGTAAGAATTGAAACACATATATGATGAGCTTGATGAAGATATTAACCTTTGCTACAAGGTTGAAGATACAAGTCTGTACACTAGATGGTCACATAGAATATTAGAAGCATAGGAAGCTACTTGTCACTCCGGTACAGAATGTTCAATGCATAGAGTATGGAAGACAAAGGGAGTATGATGCTCTGCTTCAGAGGGAGTGACTACAGAAGATCTAAGGTTCAACATGGTACGACAGGATGGATAGATTACTCATGACTCTAGGATTTACTGAGAGTAAAACAGATTCCAACCTTTGCTTCAAGGTTGAAGGTGGAAGACCAATGATGCTCCTGTTATGTGTCGATGCATTATTTTCTAGGCATGGAGATGTGGACAAGGGAAGTATGTAGTAGAGATCCTAAATAGGTTCAGGATGATGGACTGCATGACCACACCTATGGCATTGAACATGAAGCTATTGATTGTTGCTTCATCAGATACAATCGATGCTACGATGTATCATCAGATGATTGGGTCCTTGATGTACCTGACGAATACGAGACCAGATATTTGCTTTGTTGTGAAAAACTTGAGCTAGTTCTTGACAGATCCGAGAAATGTTCACTTGATTGCTGCAAAGCATATTCTGAGGTTCTTGAGAGGTACAATTGATTATGGGCTCAAGTACGATGCGAATCAAAATTATTAACCTGAAGGGTTATGTTGATTCAGATTGGGTAGGCAATGCCATCGATAGGAAGAGCACTTCAGGGTGTTGCTTCAGTATGGGATCCGGTGTGATCTCTTAGTTTAGTAGGAAGCAATCCTGTGTGGCACTGAGTACAGCTGAAGTAGAGTATCTCGCAGCTTGTTTAGCTAGTTGTGAGGCAGTATGGCTATGGAAGCTACTATCCAATTTATTTGATCTCTAGTTGGATGCTACTTGTATACATTGTGACAACTAGAGTTGTGTGAAGTTGTCAGAGAATCCATTGTTCCATGACAAGTCAAAGCATATTGAGATCAAGTATCACTATATCAGGGGTATGTTGCAGAGGGGAGCAGTGAAGCTCCAGTATGTTGCGATGGAAGAACATATAGCTGATGTATTGACAAAGCCATTGGATAGGGTGAAGTACGAGTACTTTAGGGAGAGGCTTGGTGTTCTCCAGATAGAGGTTTCCTCCAAGGGAAAGTGATGAGTCCCATAGCCATTCTAACATGGTGAGAGGATTGGTTCCTTCCATGGTCATATGTAAGGGCTGATCCATTCTGTCATGGTGAGAGGATTGGTTCCTTCCATGTCAGATATGAGTGTTGAGATCCATAATCATTTTGACATGGCGAGAGGATTGGTTCCTTCCATGGTAAGATGTAAGGGCTAAGCCATTCTATCATGGTGAGAGGATTGGTTTCTTCCATGTCAGATATGAGTGCTGAGATCCATAGCCATTTTGACATGGTGAGAGGATTGGTTCCTTCCATGGTTAGATGTAAGGGATGAACCATTTTGTCATGGTGAGAGGATTGGTTCCTTCCATGTTAGATGTGAGTGCTGGCCATTCTGTCGAGTAGGACAAATGTAAGGGAAATTTCCATTATGGGAATGGAGGTGCCTGGTCAGTTACTAGGAAAACTCAGTCTAGGACTGAGAAACCATTCCGATGTGATAGAGGGATGTGTTCCCACTTGATCAAATGTAAGGGTTGAACCATTCTGTCATGGCTAAAGGATCAGGTTCCTTCCATGTCAGATGTGAGTGTTGGCCATTCCGACGAGTAGGTCAGATGAAAGGGAAATTGCCATTCTTGAGGAGAATGGAGGCACCTGGTTAGTTACCAGGTAGATTAGTTGAGTACTGGGAGCCATTCTGATATGACTGTAGGATTGGTTCCTACAAGATCATATATGAGTGCAAGCCATTCCATCATTATGAGCAGGATGTGTTCCCTCCTAGATGGATGTAAGTGCAAAGCCTTTTCATCATTGTGAGAAGGATGTGTTCCCGCCTGGATGAATGTAAGTGCATAACCTTTTCATCATTATGGGCAGGATGTGTTCCTGCCTGGATGAATGTAAGTGAAGAAATCTTTCATCATTGTGAGCAGGATGTGGTTCCGGCCTGCATGGAAGAATAGAGATATTCCATCATTGTGAGCAGGATGTGGTTCCAGCCTGAATGAAAGTGTAGAAATATTCCATCATTGTGAGCAGGATGTGTTCCTTCCTGGATGGGAGTACAGAACTCTTCCATCATTGTGTGCAAAACGTGTTCCCGCCTGGATGGATGTGAGTGTTCTTCCTTTCTGATGAGTAGGTCATATGTAAGTGTTGAATCCTTTTCACAGATGATAGTGATGTCCTATCATGCTGGTGAATGTGAGTGCTGGGACTTTCTGACGTGATTGTACGCTCCTACATGATCAGATGTGAGTGCTTGACGTGCCTTTCTAACAAGTAGGTCAGATGTAAGTGTTGGGCAGGCCATTCTGATGAGTAGGTCAGATATAAGCGGTAAAGAAGAAATACTTGATGGCTAGGACTACAACCAGCATGAAAAAGGGCTAGATTTGTAGAAATTCCTGTGATGAGAAGAATCATGAGATAGCACCCGTGATGATCCAGATCAAGTGATGATCCAAATCCAGTGAAGATGATCCAGCAGTGATGATCTAGATCAAGTGATGATTTAGATCGAGTTATGATGATCAAGATCGAGTGATGATCTAGATTCAATGATGATAATCTAGATCGAGTGATGATCCAGATCCAGTGATGATCCAAATTGAGTGATGATACAGATCCATTGATGATGATCTATATCGAGTGATGATCTAGATTCAGTGATGATGATCCAGATCGAGTGATGATCCAGATCTAGATGAAGATGACTTGAAGATGAAGATGATGAGAACTCAATGATGATCCATATGATACAGAGAAGAAGACTTATGCTAATAAATTATGTCGAGAGAATACCTTCCTAGTTAAGAGGGAGTGTTGATGTAATTGTAACTTCAGAATGTATTCATCTGTATTTCTTATGTTTCTAACCCGATGTTTATTTTGGGATGTACTGTGATGTATTTGATTCATGTCATACCCCTTATGTTTATTCCGAGAAGTTTCTATAATAAGAAAGTCATGTCAAGTCATTGTGGGTAACCCTCCTATTGGTCAAGGGTTAACGTCCCCACAGTTGTAAGGCCCTTGGGTTATTAGACTATCCTAGTGAAGTCAACCCTAGGTGAGTCATTGTAAGTTGGGGCAATAGTCCCCGCCATTGTGTTACCCTCCTATTGGTCGGAGGAGGCAAAGTCCCCACAAGTGGTGGGGCACTAGGGTTATTAGACACTCCTAGAGATGTCGGATCTAGTAAGTAATTGTTAAGTGAGGTCGACATGTTGGAGTGGGTTCCAAGTGAACAGAAGAATATAAATAGAGAGGGAGAGCCTCTCTATTTATCATACTCATACACACACACTCGGTCATTGGGGCACATGAGTGAGAGAGGAGAAGCTCTCTTAATGAGAGAGAGAGAGACTGCTGCTATCGGGAGATCATCTTACTGTTTTCATGTTTTACCTTTGGTGTTGATTCTATCTTTGAGGAAGTTGCAGGGTTTTCTCCGTTATGGTTTCCCTGAGGGAAATTATTTGTGTCTCTTGCCTCTTGTGTTGTGCTTGTGTTTTATTGTTGTGCATGTTATTCTCTCAGTCAAAGATCCTAAGATTGAATGATAAAAATATAACAGTTACTTCAGGTACTCACAACTTTGCAGAAGGCTGCCTGTGAGTGCTACGTAGTGGTTTTAGGGTAGGCCAAAAACATAGAATCAAGCATGAAGATTAATATTTGAAAGCATAAAAAAAAGACAAGGGATATGTGAAATACTTGCAACTTGCAGATTGAAGTTCCATCGACTGGATTTCTCATACAGATCATTTGAAGAGGAGAGGTAAAACTTGCACAAATAAGGAGAAAATCAAGTGTAATGCTTTTAAAACTTATTTCCATGGAATTTTTATCCACTTGTGTATAGTTTGTATTATTTTTTCTGTCTGAACTAATTTTGGTTGTTTTAACCTAGGTATTACAGGTCATGGATGAAAATGGTGCATGTTTCCTTTGCATTTAGGTTAGCATTCGGTCCCCTTTTCACATATTGCACTTATACCTTATCCCCTGATGAACTCTAGGATCTCCTTTTTATCCATGGACTACGTAGTGTAACCACTTATTACCTTTCAAACATCATTGATCTTCCATGGTTATAGCCTCCCTCACATGGGTTACCCTAGTTAGGACATGTTTTTTCCAATTCTGGTATCCATGCCACATTTTTCTAGTTTGCGACAATCCTTCGTAGGTTCTTTTCACACCAAAATGGACCTCATTTTTCATCTTTTGTTGAAATACCCTTGATTATAAGGCTCCCTCCATTATGGAGTTATCTTTGAGCCCCTGTTTGACTCCTTAAACATGATTGGATAGTCAAGTTGCTTTTTCATTAAGAATCGTTAAAGTAATTGAACGATCATCCATAGCAGTATAAGTTTAACCCTTTTATAAACCCTATGGATAAATTACAAAAACAAATAATCTATTTTCTTCATAATATAGAAGAGTATATTCAGGTATAGATTTATCTCTTTTCTGATCCCGAAGGACTAAAATTTTGGAAAAGGAACCTCTTCGAGCTCACTTTTCTCTTTTTTGTGCTCTAGACCTAAACATGAAAAATATTTTGAGTCTTCATTACGTCATTGTCATGATCATTAAACCCTAGTACAAAGTATCGAGTTTATTGTTGTTTGTACCATTCTTGTAAATAAATGCAACTTTTTGAGTCATCTTGCCTTCCTTCACACTTGTTAAACTAACACTACATGCTTGCTTTTGAAGGAGCATCAGTAGGTAGATCTTGATCATGTATCATTGCTTTGAATTTTTCCATGATAGATTTATTCTTCCTCTCTGCGAATCCATTATGTTGAGGATTATAGGGTGTAGTAAGCTCCCTCTTAATCCTAGGTTCTTTATAGAAGTCCTTGAATTCATTTGATGTGAATTATTCTCCATTATTTGATCTCAAGGTATTAATCTTCTTTTCAAAGAGACTCTCAACAAGAGCCTTGAACTCTTTTAACTTTTCAAATACTTCATAATTTCCTTTCAAAAAGTATATCCGAGTCTTAGAATAGTATTCGTTAATAAAAGAGACATAATATACATAGCCACTTAAGGAAGTAGATTCCATTCCTCTAAACACATATTCATGGACAATATCCAAGATTCCTTGTGCTTTACTATCACTGCTTGGAAATGGATTATTGTTGTTCTTCCCTTGAGTACATCCTTTTCATACCCCTTCATGATTGATATGGATTTCTAGTAGACATGTCACTACCTTGATCACAATTGGTAATTCTTTGTATTTCACATATGCAAGTCTGATATTCCATATTTCACATCAACTAATGGTACTAGATGTGAGAGCTAACTCTATGTTACCCTTTAATTTTTAGATGCCTACTTCTTAAAAACCTATTACAACTGCATCATCTATTGTATTTCTTTTTGGCCACATCAGAACTTCACCATCTACAAAGGAAACTCTCAAATCTTTCTTGTCTAAAGCTATTATAGAAAGAATATTCATCTTTAAATGTGGAACATATACGACTTCATTCATCTTCATGGACTTATAGGATTTTATCTTGTAGGATACTTCTCCCATTCCTTTGATGGGATATTGATAATCATATCCAAGTTGTACCTTATGTCGATAGTCTTTCTGAGTAAGACATGACAGAGAGTATTTGTGACCTATCATATGTTTTGAAGAACCACTATTTATTATCCAAGTGTCACTTACATGAGAGTCTGATCCTGTGAGGGATGAAATTAAGACATATTCTTCATTAGAGTCTTCCTTCTCTCTATCCTTCTCGTCATATGATTCATTCTCTTCAATTGCATGGACATAGAACTTTCAGTTCTTCATCTTGAACTTGTCTTCATTAAATGGACAATGTCTAGATATGTTTCCCAACTTATGACATGTATAACACTCATAAGATGATTAATTCATTTTAAAATTCTTACCTCTTTTGAAGTATTGTGATATTCTAAGAGGTGATCCTCAATCCTTCACTTTATTTCTTCCATTCCTTGTATGAGCATCTAGAGCCTGATGTTGATTGTCATTTAGTTTTTCTTCTCTATTTTATATCCTTCCTTATTCTTATACACACTATCCCCATTGTTTGTTGAAATTGCTTAGCTCTCTTCTAGAATATATTTCTATGATGAAGGAATCCCATTCTCTTGGAATACCATTTAAGGTGGTCATCACAACCTCTGCTTCTTCCACCATGGCACCAATGGATTCTAACAATTCTTTGATATGGGATATTATTGAGAAGTATGTCTGCATAGTTTCTACCTTTTGCAACTTCGCACCCTTGAGTTTGTTTCTCAAGGTCATTCTTCTATTGATGTTCTTACCTTCAAATAGACTAGTTAGTGCATTGAAAATTTCCTTTAGAGTATTCTTTGAATATACTAAAGGAATAAAATGATCTTTGATAAAATCAATTATGATCCTCTTAGATTTGACCATATCCTTCTTGTAATTGGACTTTTCTTCGTCTTTTTTTGGTTCCTTGGACTTCTCTTTGATGTAGCCTTCTAGGTCATGTTCTTCAAGGATTACCATGATTCTATATTTCCATGCTTTGAAATCATACGCTCCTTCAAACTTTTCATCAAGATTGTCATCTTTACTGACTGAGAACCTCAAATGAAAATATAGGAGATAGTACTTACCAATTTGAGGACTTCTTCTTGAACCCACTTCAGAATGACCTAGGGTTTGACAAGAAAACCCTAATTTTTCAACTGTGGTCACTTGCAAATATGATTGGAGGAAAATATGTGCCGCCCCAAGAGATATAGACTGTAATTTTCTTTTCCCAAATTTGTGGACAAAAACTTGAAAAATATATTTCCCTAGTTTCTTCGAGCATGAGTGGTAGGTCAGAAATTGAAATTCCACAAAATTGAAATATGTTTTGACAAAGTTAAATGGTCCTTATTTTCTTCTTGATCTATGGAGGGAGGTGTCTTGAATAGTGATCCCTAGCATTTTGAACCACAGGAAAATGATTTTACACAATGTCTTCTTTCATGTTGGCTCTGATACCATGTCAATATTTTAAAAGTTGTTATGCCAAAAAAAAATCACATAAATAATAACAAGAAAAACAGAACAAAAGAGGACACAAATATTTATCTTCGGAAACCCTCATGGGGAAGGAAACCCAACAAAACTTCATGGATATAGACTTCAACCAAGTACAATGTAATACCTAAAAAATAAGACTAGACTACTTCCTTCTCCTCAGATGGATTGTTTCTCCTCTCATTAGCAAACTTGCTTGAGTGCAAAGTATGTCCAAATGAGGGAGGAGCCTTTCTTATTTATATGCAACAATTGAGAATCCCAATAACCCAACAGGTCCAACTTCTTCTCATTGTAAGGATTGAATTTCCTTGGAAGACTAAAGAATACATTTTAATAATACTTTTGTGGGTACTATAAGCCCAACTTACAATGGAGGATTCACATCAAGACTTTACATGACCAATTGCATCAATGCCATCCCTAATCAGATGAATAACATATCTAAAAGATGAAATAATAATAATAATATAAAATATAATATCTTTAACAGTTATATTTATTTAATAGATAGGCAACCTAGAAGTGAGGTATCTACAAAATAGGCATGACTACGATAGATATATCTTGAAACGGACTTGATCTCTCTTGTTAAGAAGGAGGGGGAAATTGTGACACTCACTTGAGGAAAAAGTAGGTGACTCGGTCACTCCAAACATGAAAAGAAAGGAAACCTAGCCTGAGGTAGGAAGGTCACTCTTATTGAGCCACACAGAAGACCAGATCACTCTCTCTGAGAAAAACTGGGTGACTGGGTCACTCCAAAGGGGAATACACGTGCAACCTATCATGTAGGAGTAAATTTTCCCTTATCATATTGCTAGGGTGACTGGGTTTCTCCATCCAGGAGAAAATGGGTGACTAGGTCACTCCAAAGGGCTATATAGGAGCAACCTCAGCTAGAACAGTTTTTTTAAATGCCACATTGATAGGGGCTAAAGTTGAAGGTTCAGGCTGGTTCTTATATCTCTTACTGACAGATAGAGACCAATATCCTATGAACAATAAGATGACGAACACAGGTTAATGAACCAAGCATCTAATATTAAGGTGTGGATTGTGTGCAAATGTGCTGTCTACCAATATAAATTGCTGAATAAACTCTTTTTGATTTCTTATCAACTACAATTAAGCATCTAATTTTTAAGAAATAAAATTGCATATTCATTAAACACACAGCTTGTTGAAACAGGAAAAATTTAGTTCTAATAGACGTATAAGGATTTTATGAAATGTAACAAATACTCAAAACAAATTTTGTGTCTACTACAAAACTATCAAAAAATTATTTTTTTTCCATGGAAAATTCCAATACCTGATATTCAAACTGAATCAAGGTATGGTCATCTCATCATTCACAACATTTATTACAAAGGGCTCCACAAGAGCATCATGTCACTTACAAGAGTAGAACCTGGGTGGGGAGGGTAACATTCATTCCTCCCAACCACCCAAGCTACATCCATTTGACAGTATCAAAAAAGTATATCGAAAGGAAGCTTCAACAAGAAAAAAGTTTGTAATGAGAATAAGATAGAAACTGTAAACACACGTATGAAAAAACTAGAGTAATTTTCTAGTGGAAGGGGCTAAAAATAGCTGAAAAAGGAAAAAATGGTCGTAGGTCACATGTGTCAAAGGTATATAGGAGACCTCAAAGTTGAGATGTACAAAATAGGTATGATTGGGATAGATAGATCCTGAAATGGTCTTGATCGCTCTTATGAAGAAAACGATGGAAATTAGGTCACTCACTCTAGGAAAAACTAGGTAACCAGGTCCCTCCAAATTGGAAAACAAAGGAAACCTATCCTAAGGTAGGTATGTCACTCTTATTGGGTCACTACAAATTAAGTGATGGGGTTTCTCTAAAGGGATAGACAGGTGTGACCTCAACCATAAATATTTGGTTTTTTTAAATAACACATCAACACAGGCTAAACTTGAAAGTTCAGGCCAGTTCTTAGGTATGTAACTAACAAACACAGACTGATAGTCTGCAAACAATAAGAAATAAACACACTAAAATAAAAATGGATATAAAATAAGAACCACAATGTATTTCCAAACAAAACCAAAGATAAATTGAGATCAAACTCAATGGAGTTTCCAAAACTGTACCTATTGTTTTCACACTAGCTTGTGTTGAAAGCACTTACTAAAACTTAGGGAAATCTTAGTTGTAGTTTGAAATGGGGATGCAAATATTTAGTAAACAAATGTAAATATAGTAAAATCATATCTAGAATACGTGAAGAAAATGAATGGAAAACACATATCATCTTTTTTCTTTCTTTCTTTTACCAATACAATGCTAGGGAAATAATAGTTTTCATTTTTATTATATACAAAATGGTGTGTACAATAGACCAAAGAGTACCAAAATGGTTTCAATAGGGACCTTTGCAATTGTTCAAAATAGCATGTCCTTGGTCTCCATGGAGCTTTTCTTGATCTCCAATAAAATGTCATAATGTAGAGAAATCCCCATAATAGACGAAACAATAAGGCACAAAAGGTACTTCAAGGGTTTTAGTAGAAATTTTAGTAGAGTGAAGGTAAGGTGGAAAATGGAGAATAATGTGTAAAATGAGGGACCTTCAACATTAATTTATATAAATAATTGCATTTGGTTTTTGGTTTTATACCATGGTATTAGGTAGACCTTGGTATTGACCCATGGTATTGGGTGGCATTTAGGGTTTCCCTCTCTTTTAACTTCTTTGAATGTTTTTTCCCCATTTTATTTTTTGTTCATTTTTCTGGAATTTATACGTATTTTGGGGGATTTTCCTTCTTTCTAGGGGAAATATACCACATTTCCCTATTGTTTGGAAATGAAAATAATAATTATGGGCTGATTTGGTCTTAGACTTTAGGATTTTTGGGTAAGTGAAGGTGTCATGTGGAAAAATGAAGAATGCATGATGTATCTAGGGAATGAGAATGGTGTGCAACTTTTTGGCATTAACACCCATAGTTTAAGTCTATAATATTATTAATCTCATCTTTGATGGGTTTAATATCGAATTTATCTTGCAGAGTATTTAGGGATAAATTTTTATGTCTCTTTTCTTCTTACTCTTTGACCTTGTTCTTCATTTTAATATTTTATAGATTATCAATATCTCCTTCTTGATTTAGTTATTTTGTTCCTTGAATTTGAATTTCCATTTCTTGTAACCTAATCTCCATTTTCTGCAACTTATTCCTCAATCATAGTATTTTTTTATCTATCTATTTCTAAGTACTACTTTTAAAAGATGCAAACTTATTATCAACCATTACCTCTAATTTTGTTTGAGATTTAGATTCTCTTTCTTCCGTATGTTTCTCTAATGATTATATATATTCACAAAGAGTGTAGAGTGTTAGCTTACTAAGTATCCCCTTGAGAATCTTTAATAATTGAGGTGATTTTTTTCTACTAGAAATATAAATAGAGAGGAAATAAACTATAACCAAGACTAAGAGAAGGAACTTGTGCACCTCATTAACTTTCTTAGGTCATGCTCTATGTCTCCTTGGAGTAATTCCAAACTCATATTGAAAGTATGTGAACACCTATTCTTTAATATTTCATGGTTTTATTTAGTGATGAAAATTATTGGTTAATATTAGATGGATGTGCCTTGTATTTTCCGTAATAGCCTCAGAATGGATCATAGAAGGGTTTTCTAGAATAGTGTGAGAATGACTCCTCTCCACCTAGAAATATTTTTAAATTGAGATATCTCTTCCCAAAATTATTTATGTAAATAATATATTTCCCAAACATAACTTTGTGGATGGAATTATCTTCATGTATGTTTTTCAATAATTTCAACGATATCAATAATATAGAAAATGTATAGTATCATTTGAAATTTACTAAATTATACTAACACACTTTAGTGATAAGTTCTAAATTTTCCAACATTTTAGACACTATAGTAAATCATCTAAATTTTTTTGGGGTTGTTTTCATTTTTATCTATCCAAAATAAAATTAATAAGACTTTTTCAAGATACATTAGTATTACTAATATAATTGTTGAAAGAGAAACCAACTATCAAAGAAAGTTGAACTACTTGGAGAAAAGCGATCCACTTTTCTCTATCGAACTTGTATGAAATTTCCAAAGTGTTTTCCTTCATGTAAGGAATGTGTTGGTTCATTCATATAGGTGTGATATTATATGGTAATTTGATGAATTTTGAGGTTTATTCAATTAGTGAGGAGAGAGTTTAGATTAGGATTGATCACCAACACTAATTGGAGAACGTTTTCTAATTGCTTTTGGTTATTGATAGAGATGAGAAAGTTCAATTAACTCTACTTATATTCTTAGTGTTGAATCATGGAGATTTATTGTCTCTCACAAGTTGGGAGAATGTTGAATGCCCCTTTGTATTCAAAAGGTGAGGACTCTATTTTTTGTTGCTTAAGACTACCCTTCCATTTTCTCTTGTAATTGTGTCCAATCCTTCATTGGAGGCTTTCTTTATAAAAATATTGTACGTAAAATTTTCCTCTTTTAATTATTTTTTTGGAAATAAAAAATTCCTCACATTCTATCCTGGTTAAAGAGAAAGGGATATTGTAAATAAAAAAATCCTAATACGTATGAACATTCATCTTGATTGCATGTATTAAGATATTGAAAAAATGGTGAGAGATATGAAGGAATATGGTAGGAAAATTAAGCAAATGACTAATGAGAAAAAAATGCATTATAATATTAAATTGGAATTTTCTCATGGATCTAATTTTGCTATAGGTCATCCTCTAATTTCAATTGGAGGCTAGGCACATTGAAGAGGAAACAATCGAACAATTTTCCATGGCTATTATAGAATAAGCTCATACTCAAGGTTCTTAATGACCTAATCAAGATGACCAATTCATGGAGGAAGGGAACAATGACCATTTTTTCAATTAAATCTAACATTTTTTAATGTATTTTATTTGCATTTTTTTAGTACAACTAGATAAAAAAAATTATATTAAAAGGGACTAGGAAGACCTAAACAACCATGAAATAACATTATAATATCATTACAAAAATCCCTGAGAAGAAGCAGGGGGATTCAAAATTTCCTTAACCATAGGTTCCCATACTAAATACTAAACAAGCCAGATATACTAGCTCTTGTAACTTCTAATATTTTGACCTAACATAAAAACATAAAAAAATATGTATAAGCTAAACATTAGTGTTGGGCACCCTATATGCAAGTTAATTAAAGCCAACATACATAGTGTTCAATATAAATTGTCAACCCAGGGAAGTATTTTATTTCAGAGATAA
This sequence comes from Pseudotsuga menziesii, assembly GCA_001517045.1. NCBI lineage: Eukaryota > Viridiplantae > Streptophyta > Pinopsida > Pinales > Pinaceae > Pseudotsuga > Pseudotsuga menziesii. Next base: position 64,026 of record LPNX010069897.1, read on the forward strand.
TGTGCACTGTATATGCTTAAACACTAAGTAGTTGATATTGTAAATGAATTATCCTACTTTCCTATTCAAACCAACGCATCCCAAGATCAACTTAATCTAATTTACCTTCTTAAGAATGCATAATCACAAATACCTTCTTACAATCCTTAATCTAGAAATGAGAGGTTTAGAAAATAAACATCTAGATTTACTTTTGTAGAAAGTTAAATCATAAATTACCAAGCCATCTGAAGATCCAACTCAACTATCTTAATTCAACTTAATCTAGGAATTCAAAGTGCAGGAATTAAGTTCCACAATTATAACTATAAAGGGATGAACTGAAAAGATCTAAAGAAAACAACAATTGAAAGAACTAGGGATGAACAAGGCTATTACAGCTATCACACAATTGCATAAGAGAAAGTTAACCTACACAATCAACTGTGACACCACACCACTGTAGTTTAAAGGGAATTCAATTACTGATCATTCAAAGGAACGCATAATAAATCGATGATTGTTGCAGCTACTGTAAATAAATGAGTTTATCATAAGATTCACACCACACAACAGAATAAATAAAATAACTAATTAAGTCAGCAATCTCTATAGGAAGGTGGGCCCAGCCTTCACACAGAAATATTGGAGTTGGTACAAATTAGAACACCGAGATCTGAAGAATCAAACTCCTTGTATTAAAATGGTGAGATGAACACATAACCTCTATCACAACTTATACAATAAAATCAATTAATTTCCAATCCCTAGCTTGGAATAGTTCCGAGTATTTATACATTCACAATAAAAAATTCTATCCATTGATATTGGGCATCCATGAAGATCTCTGATCTTCAGGATGCCCCAATTATGATACGATGTTACAGCTTTGGAAAGATAGAAGCAAAAAATATAGGAAGGCTGTTACTCGAGCCAGCAATGACAATCATCATCAATCTAGAAGATGCTCCATCAGTTGCAGCTACCCTTGAGTGGTGGTGCACTGTTGTATCTGAATCTGGTGTAGCCTATTGCAACCACCTTTGTAAAGCTTACATGGAATAGTAACCTTCGACCGTATTCTTTAGGCAACGATGGAATAGATGGTGATTATCTCAGTAATGAATTTTCATCCCTCTCTTGGTATGTCCAGTCTTCTACACCTGTATCATTTACATCTCGAATTATCTTTATAAAATCACCATATGTTAGCATAATTAAATATATAGAGCCCTGATCACAACAATCATAAGTATTAATAAGATAAGACAATAAGTAACCATACCTGTATGAATTGAGGGATCAAGTGAAGGAAAACATCTGTTTGATGTACATAATGGAGTAATATGAGGAAAAAAGGGGTAGGTAAATCTGGTAAAAAATGTTAGGATATTTAGACACTTAGGAGTTAGTTAAGATCAACTTGTGTAATGTATCCGTTGGGTAAAAGTGTGTTTCTTTAGTATGCATTAGTTTGCATTTGTAAATATTCTAATCCGACGGTCATGATATGTTCTAGACATAGAGTGATCCGACAGTTCAACTTCTCTTAGATCGTACCTACCATTAATCCATGGCTTAACACCCGATTGGTCTATGATCTTTATATAAAGAGCATAGAGGGTCCTTGGCTAGTTGATCGATTATGAGAAGCTCTTGTAACTTTCTTTCCTTTGCATAATAAATTGCTCCAAGTAGCTATTTGGTTGGGGCCATGGATTGTTTCCCTCTCGAGGGTTTTAACCATGTGACAAACATCAGTGTGTTGATCTGTGATATATTTGTGTGAAGCAGTTGCTTAAGGTGTTTGGTATTTTGGGAGTACCCTGTGTACCCAAACATGGTATCAGAGCTTTTATGAAGAGCTGCTTTCGGTTTTGATCTAGATCTCGAACCGATGTTGCCGAATCTTTGAAAGGGTTTATAGTTATGGATTTTATGCACATTTTTGTCTTATGGGAGCTATTCCATTGCATCGAGAGTGTCGTTTCCATTTGAAAATATTTTTCGTTTAATCGAAAACTATTTCGATTTGTTCCAGAAACACCAATTTTGGCAAATCTGAACGTATAATGTTAGAGTGACGTATTTGTTTTTTTTTAAATCTCTCATATCTTATCAGTTTTATTATTAGATACTTTTTGTTTTAGTATTGGAATATTTCCTTCCTTGATTACGTATGCTCTTTTCCAAGCACCTTACGGGATCGCGGCGAATCAGAAACAGTAAGGGAAAGTTTTTTTCTTCTCTTCTCGGCTACGTATGCTCTTTACTGTGCACCTTGTGCGATCACGGAAAATAAGAAACAATGAGAAAACTTGAAAATGTACACTTTTTAGGTAAGCTAACCAATATCTAACCCCATTGTGTGGAAAAAGGCTTTTTTGTTTTTATTTTTCGTTTTTTCTGTGATTTGCAGAGAAAAAAGGCAAGCACGGACAACAAGAAAGAAGAGTAAAAAAAGAAAAAAAGAAAAAAAAACCCTTCCTCTTTCCATTCTTTTACATAATTTTTAAACTTATATCTGTGGAAGTTGAACCCAGATGCTAGAACAATTACACTCACAAAAATTGTCAATTACACATGCAAATTACACATAAAGGAGACTGAATATGGAGCAGAACACTAATCTGTATTGAATAAGTTTACAATAGCCAACCCTATGAAGTCACAGGCTGGTACAATAAATAATTACATGAGATATTCTAATGCATTGGGATTCCATTCGAATTGGTCAAAAGCAGGCTTACTAAATCTAAGCAAATCCCCCATAGGTGCATAAAGCAGCTTCCAAATATGTCTAGGAGCTCACGAATTGGAAAAATAAATTAGGAAAGATAATAGGTGATTGAAGGACAAATCATACATGCTTTTATTAGGAGAAAAGAGTGGAGGATGATGGGGACAAAAAACAAGTTAACTTCACCTAGTCAAACTTTCCCAATCGCCTTAAAACTCAAGAAAAAGGAGGCAATAAAGCAGAAAAATAATACATGAGCTAGGAAGGACAGGAATAAAGCAAAATTGATTCCAAGAGGTTTCCTAAGAAATCCATGACTCATTTTTATCAAGTTTGGCCACTTTGGACATGTGGAGGATAACTTGCATAAGGTGGAATATGGAAACTAGGCAAATAAGACAAAAAATGGATTAATTAATGTCTAAGGTAGCTAACTATGGGTTGATTATTCTAACACCCCCCTTAAGCCTGAATTATGAGTAAAATAACAAAAAATTATAGGGCCTAGCAATAAGGCTTAGTCACCGTTTACATACTGCATGTCCATTTAACCAAGGAAAGAGGCAAAAACCCAGTGGGAAAAATCCTCCCTTAAACATGGACAATAAAACAAAATTTGAAAATCTTGTCATCAATCATGCTTCACAGCATGATCAGGAATCCTCAATAGTGATTTGAGATTGCTGAAAGTCTTCTCACAAAAAACTTTGGTGAAGATGTCTGCTACTTGTTCTGAAGATGAACAAAAGAGTATGTGAATTGTGCCATCATGCACAAGCTGTCTGATGTAGTGCATATGGATCTCAATGTGTTTGGTTCTCTATCTCTGAAATGGATCATTGCAGATTCAAATGGTAATTTGATTATCACAATAGATAGTAGTTGATTATTCTGATTCGAAGCCACACTCACCAAGTAACCCCTGCAACTGTAAACATTGAGTTGCTACATTTACAACTCCTCTGTACTCTGCTTCTATAGAGGAGAGTGCAATGGCACTCTCTTTCTTGCTTGACCAGATGATTGGTCCTTCAACAAGCATGAACACATATCCTGATGTTGACTTTTGATTTGTTTTGTCACCTACCCAATAACTGTCAGTAAACCCAATCAAATCAAGATCAGATTTAGCTTTGTAGAAGATCCCATGAGTCCTTGTTCCCTGAACAAAGTTAAGGATCCTTTTGGATGCTCTCCAATGGATATCATGAGGCTGATCCATGTATATTGAAGCCACACTTACTGCATAAGAAATATCAGGTCGAGTATGTGTAAGGTACAACAAACACCCAATCAGTTGCCTATACAGTGTATTATTTACCATAGGAGAAGAATCTGCTTCTTCAAGCTTAACTCCTGAAAGGAAGGGAGTCTTGTTTGGCTTGCAATATTTCATGTTGAACTTGTTCAGCAAATCCAAAGCATACTTGGACTGATGTACTTTTATTCCATGTCTGGTTTGAGCAATCTTGAGACCCAAGAATTGGCTCAATAACCCCAAATCAGTCATAGAAAATGCATGGTTCATTGCATCCTTCAAGGAGAAAATTTAATCCTTTGAGCTTCTTGTAATGAGAAGGTCATCTACATACAAGACAATAATCATCAAAGAACCATGAATCAGATTCAAAAAAACATTAGGATCAGACTTGCATCGAACAAAACTCAATGACAGCAAAAGGCCATCAATCTTGGCATACCAAGCCTTGGGGGATTGCTTAAGCCCATACAATGATTTCTTTAGCATGCACACAAGAGATGGTTTAGTAGAAAATCCTTGAGTATTATTCATGTAAATATATTCAGTAATATCTCCATTTAGGAAATCACTCTTCACATCCATGTGATGTACCTCCCACTGCTTCGAAGTTGCAATGGCTAAGGCTATCCTGATGGAGTCCATCATTGCTACTGGTACAAAGGTATTATTGTAGTATATTCCATGTACCTGTGAGCATCCCTTGGCTACCAATATTGCCTTATATTTCAAAGGTTAACCATCAGTAGAAAACTTGGTTTTTTAAACCCACTTACATTGAACTAGCTTCCTCCCAGGGGGAAGATCAACCAGCTCCCAAGTGTTGTTCTTATGGAGTGAGATGAACTATTCTTTCATGGATGTTTTTTTTTTATCTTGGATCATGTGCTACATATTCATATGTATGTGGGTCTGATTCAACTATCATATAGCATTTATCTACAAACAAAGGGTCTTTCATACACATAGCACTCTCAAACTGAGATCTAGTCCTCCTAGGACCACTAGGATTTTCAGCTAGTTCTCCAATTGCATGAATGGTCTTTGCTGCCAATTTTGGTCTTGTAGGACTATTAGGATATGCAATTAAATCATCATTATCAGACATATCAGAATCATCAAACTCAACTATCTTTTCACTTACATTCAATGGTTCTGGTGGTGAAGATGATTCTCCAACTTCCACTGCTGCTAAAGGCTCTTCTTGGAACTGAACAATCCTTTCAATGAAGGATTTATTTGTGCTCAAATTGATCAGATTTTACCCTTTTGAATCTTCAGAGTACCCAACAAATAGACACTCTTGTATTTGGGGTTGCAAAGCCTTCTTCTTTTCTATTGGAATTCTAGCCCAAGGCCTTGAGCCAAAAATCCTAAAATGGGTCACATCTGGCTCGTGCCCACTCCATGCTTCAAAAGGAGTCATACCATCAAGTTGTTTATGAGGCACCCTATTCTAGATATAGGCTGCACAATTTATAGCTTCGGCCCAAAACATTGGTGGCAAAGTATTAGCCTCCATCATGCAGGTTGCCATCTCTTTCAGTGATTTGTTCTTCCTCTCAGCAACACCATTTTGATGTGGTGTGTAAGGGATAGAATGCTGCATCTACAAAATATTGAATGAACTCAGACTTGACATACTCACCACCATTGTCAGATCTGAGGACCTTGAGTTTCCTCCTAGACTGGTTTTCAACCAAATCCTTGAAGACTTTGAAAAGGCCAAAAACTTCATACTTGTGTTTCAGGAAGTAAACCTAGCAGTACCTGGAAAATTCATCTATGAATGTTAATGCATATTTGGCCTGACTCATTGATGTATGAGGAAATGGGCCAGCAACATCACTGTGGATCAAATCAAGAGGTACAAAGGTTCTCTCATGACTAGCTTTCTCAAATTTATGCTCTGGGTGTTTTCCTAAGATGCAACCTTCATAGACTCCTTTGGAAAATGTAATCTTGGTTATCCCTATGACCATTTATTTTTCACTAAGATTAGAAAGATACTTATAGTTAATATGGCCAAATATTTCATGCCAAAGTTTTCTTGCCTCATTAGCATGAATCAGAAGAGCAGAGGGTTTTGAGTAGGGTAGGAAGTGTGAGAACATGTATACCTTCGAAGTGTGATTTGCAACTCTTTTTGCAATGACTTTACCACTTGAGATCTCTGTGGTCTCAGCTTCATCAGGGGAGAATATGACCTTCTTTAGAGACCCTGTGTGGGTCATCTGATACACTAATAAGAGGTTAGAGGCAAGACCTGGAACATACAATACATTGCTGAACTTACCATGGTTAATTTCAATCCTCCCTTTGCCCAAACTTTCACTGAGAGAGTCATCTCCTAGTACTATTGGTGGACCTTTTGACATCTCAAGTGAGGTGAATGTCTCCTTGGTCGAAACCATATGTCTTGAAGATCTAGAATCAATGATGAAACTAGGTGAGCTTGATGTGACAACAACCAATGCATGAACTCTCTCTCTGTCTTTTGAATTTGATCCTCCTTCCCTCTTCTTTGAGCTATCAGGAAGGGATATGCCATTCTTCTCCAAGAGTTGGGTCAGCATGTCAATTTGCTTCTTCATGCAGGAGATTTTAGGATGATTACCATTACTACAGTATGTGCACTTGCTCATTTCTCCTTTGTTCTTCTTCTTCTGGGGGTTCTTCTTGGAACCTTGGGCTCCTCTGGAGATTTGTTCTTGTCTCTCTTTGGCTGAGGTGGTTTCTTAGATTTCTTCTTTCCTCTTGAATCCACCCTTGAATCTATAGCAACCAGAGCTTGGTCTTTGGAATGTTTGATGGTGCCCATCATCACCAATTTATCTTGTTCTTGTGTGAGAGATTCCATGAAATCTGCAAGGCTAGGCATTTTCTAGGATAGAGCTGTCAAGTTTGTGGCATGGAAGTTCAAGACAAACACTGAATATTCAGGGCCAAGCTTTGAGAGTATGGCCAAAACTAGTTTCTCCTCCTTCTTTTCAATTCCACACTGTTTTAGCTGCAAAACAAGGGCTTTGAACTTGGAAAAGTAGAGTTGTAGGGATTCGAAGCTATTGGGACTCAAGGAGATCAATTCATTTTTGATTTGATGTCCCTTCATCTCATCTGTCTTATCAAAAATATCAGCAAGCTTCTCCCATACTTCATTTGGTGGTGTTAATCCATCAAGATCGAAAAGGAGGTCTCTAGATATGCTCAGACATAGGAGACCATAGGCTTCATCCCTCTTGTTGTGCCATTTAATTTTCTTTGCAGTTGCATTGGGCTCTGCTTATATTTCCATAGTCAATCTATAGAGGCCTTTCACTCTCAACAATATCTCCATCTCTGCTTTCCCTTCAAATAAGTTAAATGGAGTAAAGATGATCTTCTGAGATTGATCCATAGCTCAGAAATTTGCCCTTCAGTCAGCAGAATGCTCCTAGTCAATGATGTCAAACCTGCAATAAAAAATTGGAAGGAGAGAAATTGATCTACAAAGGCTCTGATACCATGTGGAAATTGAACCTAGGTGTTAGAACAATTACACTCACAAAAATTTCCAATTACACATGCAAATTACACACAAAGGAGACAGAATATGGAGCAGAACAATAATCTGTATTGAATAAATGTACAATAGCCAACCCTATGAATTCGTAGGCTACCACAATAAATAATTACATAAGAGATTTGAATGCATTGGTATTCCATTCAAATTGGTCAAAATCAGGCTTACTAAATCTAAGCAAATCCCCTATAGGTGCATAAAGCAGCTTCCAAATCTGTCTAGGAGCTCACGAATTGGAAAAATCAATTAGAAAAGGTAATAGGTGATAGAAGGACAACTCATAAATGCTTTTATTAGGAGAAAAGAGTGGAGGATGATGAGGACAAAAAACAAGTTAACTTCACCTAGTCAAACTTTCCCAATTGCCTTAAAACTCAACAAAAGCAGGCAATAAAGCAAAAAAATTGGACATGTGCTAGGAAGGCCAGGAATAAAGCAAAATTGATTCCAAGAGGTTTCCCAAGTGCTCCATGACTCAGTTTTAGCAATTTTGACCACTTTGGACATGTGGAGGACAACTTGCATAAGGTGGAATATGGAAACTAGGCAAATAAGACAAAAAATGGATTAATTAATGTCTAAGGTAGCTAACTATGGGTTGATTATTCTAACAAGCTCACTTGGTCCAAAGTTGCTTTATTCTTTAATAGGTCTTGAGTTCAAGTCTTATTAAGCTACTTTTAGTGCATGCAATTTCTATTTTCAAGTTACTTTATTGTAAAAGTGCATCTCACATAAATAAAATAAAATAAAAAGTGAGTCACTTAAGTCTTTTAATTTATTGCGGCACTATTTAAAAGTAACATTATTGTAAAAGTGAACCTCACTTATTCTACAAAAGTGATTCACTTCAAAGCAATTTTATTGTAAAGTGATTGTAAAAGGTTGATCTTGGGAAGAGGGGGGTTCTTTTTTTTGGTCAAGTTAATATCTGCCACGTCACTATTGGGGACATCTTCAACATTTTCTTTGATTAAGCATAACTTCATCATCCAAAATCTGTTTTCAGTGCCATTTTTTTTAAAACCGCATATTTTTTTGAGCTCTTCGCAACCAGATAATTAGTTTCTATTTTTTCATCCATTATTTTATAGTATGGCCTCCCCTTGTGATATTATACTTACAAGTTCTAACTATTTCTCATGGAAATATCATATGGAGGATGTTCTACGAAGTAGGGGACTTTTCAGAATAACCTCAGGGAAAAAAACGAAACCCACTGATGATGATAAGAAAATTAAATGAGAAAATAGATGTGAGGAAGCTCGTGGATTGATTGGGATGTCAATCTCTACTGATTTGCAATTCCACATATATGGAATTGATGAACTTGATAAAGCTTGGGAAAAGTTGGAATCTGTGTTTGGTAAACACAATGAAATTCGGGGTCATCAACTTGAGAATGAGTTGCTTTCCTTGAATCCAAATGATTTTTCATGCATTCAAGACTATTGATCTAAGTATAAAACTCTTAGACTCTTATGTGCAGAATGCAAGATTAAGAAAGAAGACAAACAATGTATTTATCATATTCTTTCAAAACATGGACCTGCATATTATGTTTTTTTATCTACATTCTACTCCATGAAAGAATCCTTGACTACAGCTAGTTATCAAGAGCCTAGTCTTGAATCCTTTTGTGATTCCTTAATTAGAGAGAAAGATAAGCTCATTCATCTTGGAATAATTAACAATGCAGATACATCTAGGAAAGCCTTATTGTCCCAACAGAAAGAAAAATACAAGCCTCCCAAGAAACATAATTCTCGCAATAATAAGCCAAACAACAAGGGTCCCAAACCCTCTCAGTTAGCTCCTTCCTTAAAACATGACAAAGGATCCAAGCCAAAAGGAAAGAAGACTGCGCATCATTGCAATTTTTGTGGGAAAGATAATCATGATGAATCTAAGTGTTTCAAGAATATGGCAGCCTTGGAAGCAGCAATGAAGAAGCACCACATTAGCCCAGATTCGTCTTCAGAATCTAACTCTCATGGACATGCACTTTGTGCTTCTGGTTACTCTTATACTGCATCTTCTTCTTCTACTTCAAATGAATGGCTCATTGATTATGGAACATCTTATCATATGGCTAAGGATCAAGCCATATTTTCTACTATGCATGAATGTAACACCAAACAAATATTTGTTGGTGATGATATATCTCTAAGTGTTGTAGGATCTGGAACAGTTCCAGTAGAAAATGGTCATTTCAGTGATGTACTATGTGTTCCAAAAAATTTCTTGCAATTTGTTATCAGTCTATCAAATTACTCATTCAGGTGAAGGTAAAACTGTGGCGTTTACACCTCACCAAGTTGTAATCAAGGATTTTAAAAATCCTCAAAATGTCCTAGCTATTGGAACTGTTGAGGATATTAGTAGGTTGTACAAATTTAACAACTTTGGGTCATCACCTTCTCCTTCAGTTTTTGTTGCTCATAGTGATAACTTGAGAAAACTTTGGCATGAGTGATTTTTTCACTTAAATTATCACTCATTGCAATAACTATGTAAAAAAAATATGGTGATTGGTCTTCCAATGGTATCTTGCAAGGATGGTGTTTGTTTTGGTTGTGTACTTGGAAAAAATCAAAGGGACAATTTTGACAAACGTGCCTCTTTCCATGCCTCGGTTCCTTTGGAGCTTGTGCATAGTGACTTGTGTGGTCCTCTTCCATCTGCGTTCTTTTCTGGTTTCAAATATTTCTTAACTTTCATTGATGACTACTTTAGACACACTTGGGTTTACTTCCTAAAACTTAAGAGTGAAGTATTTAACATGTTCTTGGCCTACAAGGCCCTTGTTGAAAAACAATATGGTCATCAAATTATTAAGTTAAGATCTGAGAATGGAGGAGAATATGTTAACAACAATTTCACTACTTTCTGCACTGAAGAAGGAATCCAACAACAACACATTTTTCCATATACAGCACAACAAAATGGTGTAGTTGAACGAAAGAACCGCACTTTAAAAGAAATGGCTAATTGTATGATCCAATTTAAGGGACTAAGTCTTCAATATTGGGATGAGGCCATAAATTGTGCAAATTACATAGTTAATCACACACCCACTAAAGTTTTAGAAGGTATAACACCAGAAGAACCATGGAGTAAAATTAAACCAGATGTAAGTCACTTTTGTGTGTTTGGTTGTGAAGCATGGGCTCACATTCCGAATGAAAAATGAAAAGCATTGCTGCATAAAAGTGAAAAGTGCATATTTGTTGGATATTCTGAAGATGTAAAAGGTTATATACTTCTTCAACCCCATTCACATGATATAATCATTAGAATAGATGTTAAATTTGATGAAATCTCTTGGTTTGCGAGCCTAACTTGGCAGGTATGCCATCTTTAGCCTGCGAGCCTGATTCAGCGATTGTGTCTTATTCTTCTTCTTCCAACTTATTTGATAGGTTTCCAACTCTAGTTTCTAGTGATGGCAGTGAGGATGAAAATCCACCTCCGCCTGCTCATGTTCCTCAAATTGCACTAGCACCAATACTTCCTCGATGGGTCCGTTCAACATGTGAAGCAGTTGGTGATCTTGCCGGTGATCCTAGATATCAACGTCGAACATGTTCTCAGTTTCAGCAAGCCTCTTCTTTTTTGGCTCAAGTTTCTGAGAATCATGATCCAGAAACTTTTGCAGAAGCTTCAGGAAATCTAGATTGGGATGTAGCTATGGATGAAGAATATTGTTCCTTAATGGCAAACGATACTTGGGATCTTGTTCGTCTTCCAAAAGGAAGAAAAATTGTCAAAAGTAAATGGGTCTACAGAACTAAGTATATATTAGATGGAAGTGTTGAAAGAATTAAGGCAAGGTTAGTTGCCAAAGGTTTTTCCCAAGTTGAAGGGATTGACTACAATGAAACCTTTTCCCCTGTAGAAAAAATGAACTCCATCCGCCTTGTTCTTTCCCTTGCAGCATTACATAACTGGGAAGTCCATCAAATGGATGTCAATTCTACCTTCTTACATGGTGATTTACATGAGGAAATTTACATGGAACAACCTCTTAGATATGTTCAGAATAACTCTAGCCTTGTTTGTCTCCTTAAGAAATCCTTATATGGCCTTAAGCAAGCTCCTAGAGCTTGGTATGCCAAAATGGATAGCTTTCTCCTTGAAACTGGTTTTTCTAGATGCCATTCTGACCCTAATGTCTATACCAATAAAGTAGGAAACCATCTCATCATACTTGTTCTTTATGTTGATGATCTTATTCTTACTGGTAGTGACCTTAAACTTATAACCCATGTGAAATCTAGTCTTAAGCAAAATTTTGAAATGTCAGACTTAGGACATTTGCATTATTTTCTTGGTCTCCAAGTCTTGAAAACCAAAGAAGGAATCTTTTTTTCTCAGTATAAGTATTCTTGTGACCTTCTTCGTCGCTTCCACATGGAAGATTGTAAACCAGCCCCTTCTCCCTTCTAGTCTAGAGTCAAACTTTCTACCACTTTTACTTCCCCTGAAGTAGATGCCACCTTGTATCGTCAGCTTGTTGGTAGTCTTTCATACTTGACTCATTCCTGTCCTGACCTTTCCTTTGCCATTGGTCGTGTTGCCCGTTATATGCAAACTCCTCATGAAAGTCACCGAAAAGCAGTAAAAAGAATACTTCGATATATTCGAGGTATAATTCAGTTTGGGATTCATTACAGTACAGGGGGGGAACCTTTGTTGGTTGGTTTCACTGATTTAGATTGGGCCGATAATTCTAATGATTGAAAGTCTACTGCAGGTTATGTTTTCATTCTGGGATCTAGACCTGTCACTTGGGCTTGTAAGAAACAACAAGCTCTTGCTCTTTCTTCAGCAGAAGCAGAATATCGAGCCGCAGTTAATGCCAGCCAAGAATATTTATGGCTTCAACAGATCCTTTTAGAATTTGGATTCGAGTAGCAGTAGCCTACTCCATTTTGGTGCAACAATCAAAGTGCCATCAAGCTTGCCAAAGATCCAGTTCTACATCAGCATAGCAAACACATTGAGCTACACATACAATTCATCAGAAATCTTGTCCATGATAGTGTTATTGAAGTTCTCTATTTCCCTATAGATGATCAAGTTGCAGACATCTTAACCAAATCTCTTACAGAAGCGAAGTTTTGTAAACTTTGTTCTATGCTAGGAGTTCAAGAATGTGTCCTTAAGGTGGGATAGGCTCTAATGCCTCCTTCATTCTCCTAATAGTGTCACTTTTGTAAATCCTTCAATCCTATCCCAATTTGTTCTGAAGGGGGGATGTTAGGATATTTAGACACTTAGGAGTTAGTTAAGATCAACTTGTGTAATATATCCGTTAGGTAAAAGTGTGTTTCTTTAGTATGCATTAGTATGCATTTGTAAATATTCTAATCCGATGGTCACGATATGTTCTAGACATAGAGTGATCCGATGATTCAACTTCTCTTAGATCATACCTACCATTGATCCATGGCATAACACCTGATTGGTCTATGATCTCTATTTAAAGAGCATAGAGGGTCCTTGGCTAGTTGATCGATTATGAGAAGCTCATGTAACTTTCTTCCTTTTGCATAATAAATTGCTTCAAGTAGCTATTTGGCTGGGGCCATGGATTGTTTCCCTCTCGAAGGTTTTAACCACATGACAAACATCAGTGTGTTGATCTGTGATCTATTTGTGTGAAGCGGCTGCTCAAGGTGTTCGGTATTTTGGGAGTACCCTGTGTACTCGAACAAAAAAGGGGTCATTTCTAGGCCCAACATCTCTCCCCAACCATCATGTTGCTTGTCCCCATGCAACAACCTCCATTAGTCTGAATCTGAATCTGGCATTGTGCTTTGTTCATGAAGAGAAGAAAAGTTATATGGGAGTTCAAGCATTCCCTTTTTTTTAATCAAAAATCCATTATAGACAACCCAATATCTCCAACACTTCTTCTCTTCTTCCTTTGTCAATGAGAAGTCTTTCCTATATGGTTTTGTTGGCCACTAGATGAGAGGGAATTTGAATTTGAGTCCCAACCAATTAACTCCACATTCCTTCATACATCCAACATATCCCTCAACCCTGGAAAGTGCATGTTTAAAATTCCTGTAACAGTAGGGATCTCTATTTCTCAAGGTTTAAGAGGTAGCTTGCCATCTATGTTGGCTACCTTCCAAAGCCAATTGGTGACACTTGGAAATCTAGTTGACATAGGTAGTGATAACTTCTTCTTTAAGTTCCATGATATGGTGAGTTTGGACGAGACATGTGAGTCTATGTTGATGATGAGCAAGGAGAGGACGATGAAGTGGAGGTTCACTTCAAACCCAAAGGTTAGAGTGGGACTCATTATGAGAAAAAATTTCGAATGATCTTTCCCACTAAACATGATTGCTAACAAAGGAAGAAAAATCCCTCAGCTGGACATCACCTTAGAATGGGGAAAGATTTGAATAGCGGTCTAAGGGACAAGCCATCTCATGTAAATAAATCTCATAAAGCAAGTTTTGCTCAATAAAATCACTTGCCAGAAATGTTTCCATAAATTTAGCTGAGGAAGCTATTTCATAAGGTCTTCCTTCTTTTACAGCCTTTAGTTTGAACCAAATGGACTGCTCAAATAAAAACACAGGGTAAGAGGAGGATGGTACTCTGGTACCCAATAATTACTGAGGAAGAGTATACAGCTGATCTTTTTCCACCTGCATGGATTTGAACTTTTTCAGCTCCTTTAGCTCCTTCTGTATCTCTTCCCAACGGAGTTTCTGGAACATGAGTTCTTCTACCCATCTTTCCTTTAATTCCCTGATGTTCTTCCTATGTTCAGCAAGGGGAACCATCCCTTCTTGGCACCTCTCCATGTGATTCCTCCACTTCCTCACTTCTATTCTTATGATTGAGAGATCTTTTGTCATCCTCAGGATTCTTTCATCTTCAGCATGATCTTCATTATCAAAATCCAAATTCACAAAATTTTGAGGAACTTGAGTCCATACCTTATCATCTGATGCTCCAATTTGAACATCCTATACTTCCTACATAGGTACTCCTATAATAAATTCTGGGGTGTTGGTTCTTATGTAACAACATTCTCTCCTTGGAATTCTCCTATAGAAATTTCAACTTGTGTAGGTGCCCCTGAAACAAATTCTAGGGAAGCTGGTTCTTGTGTAGCAGCATCCTCTCCTTGGAGTTCTGCTACAACAACCTCAGCAACTAATTGTGAAGGTGTTGGTTCTTTTGTGGAAACCTCTTCCTGAATTTTAAACTCCACATCTACCTGATTGTCAGCTGCAGCTTTGACAGGGAGATGCAAGGCTACTGGTTCTTGTGTATCAGAGGCCTACCCTTCTATTTCTTCATGCTGTTGGGGTTGTTCTTGAGTTACTTCCATGTCCTCTGCAATATCGAGCTATTCTTCGATAATTTCAGTGTCCCCTGAGGACTATGATTGCATTTTTTCATCCTCTCCTAAATCCAAATCAGAGATTATATCCATCTCAGGATTGATTTCTTCTTGCTTCCTAATAATCTCCAGCGAAATTTTTGGGGATGTTGGTTCTTCCGTGACAATATCCTAGTCAACTTCATCATTTTCCTGCTGCTAGGATTCCATTTCTATTAATCATGCCCCCTGATATTGTTTAGGAGTTACAGCATATACTTCTTCGTTAAAATCAGGAATATTCTTAGCCTCTGGTTCTTCTGCCCCAATTTGGGTGGCAACTTCAACAAGAATACTCAGGGATGCTGATTCTTGTGTATCAGCATGTTGTTTAACTACTAATTCCCTTTGCTAATGTTTCTCTTAGGGAGATTCACCATCCTTCCAATCATATTGTCCTTCTTCTGCTGGTTGTGACTCTAATTGTTCATTTTCCCCCTTTTCTACACTAGGGATCATTTCTGCATCCCTCACCTCCACTTCTTGTCTTTGTTCTTCCTCAACTGCTAATACGGGTTGGTGTGTCACAAAAGCACGAACTATGAATTTGTAGCCTGATTGGTTAAATATTTCCCCACACACAGGGTAAACCACTCTCTCTTCCTCCTCACCTCCTTCAGCAGGATCCGATCCTTCTAATCAGTCTGCAGCTTCAACCAGCGTGTGCAACTTCCTTTCTACCTGCTTCCTGCATGCTTCCTTCCAATTTTCTAGTTCTTTCCGAAGTGTCTATACTTATTCTTTCAATAGAAAATTTTTGAACAAAATTCCCTCAATTTGAGGTTCTTCTGTAGCTAGTTCCTGTGGGGCATCATTTTCTTTGGGTCTCCGAATGGGGAATTCAATCTATGCTTCTAGGTTTTCCCATCTTTCATGTGCTGCTTCAACTGTTGTAACCGACCTTGTTCTTTTTCTTCTTATTAGTAGTGATGTCTGTACCTCTTATTTTGATATCCTTCTTTTCTTTCGTGGTGCAGGAATCTCCTGATTTGCAATTGATGTGGAAGGGATATCTTCTATCTTAGCGTTCTCCTATTCTTCTTCAATCAGAGTTCCACCCCATTCAGGGGAAGATTCAATGGTCAATACCTCCACATTTCCTTATGTTATCGTGGCTCTAACATCCTCGGCTTTAGCTGTTGCAACATCCAATGCTGATCCATCTTCAACCTCTATTTGCAGAGCTTCAACATTATTTAATATTTCCCCAGGGTTTCCTCTTGCATTTTCCTCCAATCCCTCTGCTTGGTCATCTGACTGATCATCCAATCCAGTCTCATCTCTTCCCCCCCAACTAAATTGGAGGGACTCCGGTCCTCCCGTTTCTCTTCTTCTCCCACCAACTATACATTTGCATGCTCCTCTTGGATTTGAACAGCTCCCAAGAGTACAGGTACTTCAACTTTTGCCTCTATTGGAATGCCAGGCAAAAGGGTAGGTTCCTGGTTTATTTGAATTTGACCTGTTAATTTCTCCCAAGTTTGGTTCCTTTCCACTAAGGCCATTAAGATTATTAATTTGATTAGGACGTGGTGGGTAAGGGAGGATTTTGGAGTTTTGACAAACCCCGCCATATGGTGTAGGTCTTTAAATAGATAAAATGGAATATTCAATAAGGCCCTATGGCATAGATGGGACAATAGAGGAAGTTCAGAATAATAAATAGTCTGATACCTACCTTCACAGGTGATATACTTTTTGAGGAACACTGGTACTTGATCCCATGGCCTAGGAAGTGATTGAAAAGCTATCATATCCCCCTTTATTAGAAAATCCTGTACTGTAGCAGCATTGGGGTTTCTTCAACCAAACTAGGCTCTTCCCACCTGAGGATGGCCAGTGACTTCATCCAATATTACTTTAGAGACTTATATATGTAACCCCCTAACCTCTGAGTGCATTTTTGTAAGATTTAAGTAAAATTGTAGAGATTTCTCTCGATGGAACCCATTCAGGCGTTGGAAGAATTAAGTCCAGCTCACAGCTTCAAAAATAACAAAAACTTCAGCATTTCTTCTCAATTCTCGCGTATATGGAGGTTTGTGCCGAGATGGGATACCCATGGTTGTTTGAATTCTGAATTATTTATCATCCCCATAGATTGTAGGTCCCGACAATGGAGATTAAGCCACAGAGTATGCATGAACAGCTGAGAGAGGAGTTGGGTAAATTTGGAAAGTTAAGAGTGTGGAAATGTTTGGAAAATTTATCCCAAATTAGGAAAGGTGGTGGTTATCGGATAATATTAAATGGCCATTAAGTCATGTGAGTGGACATTTAATGGTATGCAGGTGTAATAATGGGTGCAAAAAGGAAGGCACGATTAATTTTGTCAAATCTAGTTAATGCTTAATCAAGTAGATAATCAAAACCATACCTTCGTAAATATGCTGTGAATAGTGACCCTTGAGGATGATAAAGCGTTTAAAGTGCAGCCATTTAAATTTAAACATTATTGTAGGCACAATTTCATGATATTTTCTCTCGACGGACCAAAACAATCTTGTCAATCCTACTGGAAACATAATGAATGGTGTGAATAAACTCAGAATCACTGGCAGCAAGAATTTTGGCCAGATCTAGAGGAGTCGCAAACCAAAATTGAAAAGAGTTCTTCCAATATTGGGGGAGTCATGACCACAAGCCATAGAAAACTCAATCAGTTTGTCCCAGTTGTAGCCGTGAATCATAGAAAAATCAGCCATTTTTGGTGGAGTCGCAACTGCTGGAAAAGGTAAAAATGGGCAAGAGTGAAATGGAGTCGCAGCTGCCGGAAAAGGTAAAAATGGAAAAAAATTGAAATGGAGTCACAGCTTTGTGGGATGAAGAAAGGTATTATGTTACAATGTTGTAGCTATGGATAAATAGTAAAATAGGCAAGGTTTTACGATGTTGTAGCTATGCGGAACATAAAAAAGGGCGTTATTTTGCGGTGTTGCAGCTGCGCAGAATGGGAAAACGGGTGTTATTTTACGGTGTTGAAGCTATGTGGAATGGGAAAAAGGGAATTATTTTACGGTGTTGCAGCTACAGGTAAATGGAAAAATAGACAAATGTTTATGGTGTTGCAGCTGTGTGGAACAGAAAACAAAAAAAACATTTTTACGGTGTTGCAGTTACAGGTAAACAGAAAAATAGGCAATTTTTATAGGAATCATAGTTGTGACTGATTGTTCCCTGTTTATTTTAAGGAGTTTTCTTCTGAAGTAGGATTTTACAAAAGGATGCCCCTGGTCTTTAGGCCCGATCATGACCATTTCTCCTTAGGTACATCACTGCACATATTCTTAAAAAGAAAACGGGTCAAGCGCAAAGGAAAAATAAAAATATCAATTTATTTATGTACAAAAATTTATGTAGGAATGACAGCGATTGTCTAAAGATTGACAGGGGCAGAGAAAGATTCCTGCCCTTGTTCTAATTGGTATTCTGGATCAGCTGCAATCTGTGAAGTGAATGCATCCTTCAAAATGGGCTTATGGTACAGTCGTAGCCTCTGACCATTAGCAAATAATGGTGTATGATTCTCATCAATGGTAATGAGGTGGAATGTACCATTATCAAATACTCTATCTACCAGGTATGGGCCCAACCATCCTATGCGTAACTTACCCTTGAAGTCCCTTTTGAATCTTGAATCATATAATAATGCCCAGTCTCCTTCGTAGAAGACTTTGTTTTTGATGAATTGATCGTGCCAATTGGATCTCTGTTGCTGAATTAACACTGTTTGATCCACAATAGCTAAACGTTTCTCATCAAGTTCATTCAATTGATTCAATCTACTCCTATGGGATTTAGTCACATCTAAGTTTACCTCCATAGCTGTCTTCAAGGTCTTGATTTCGAATTCAATGGGGAATAGAACACGTTTTCCATACACCAAGTCAAAAGGAGAGAAACCTATAGTATTGTGCCAAGTAGTATGATATCCCACAATGCTTCTAGAAGTCTATCAGCCCAGTCTCTATGATGGCTCCTAACTATTTTGGTAAGGATGGATTCAATAACTTTGTTAGTGCTTTCCACCTGCCCATTGGCCTGGGGATGGTACGGTGAACTTATCTGGTGCTGAATATGGTACTTCTGTAGAAAAGCTTCAAATTGATGCGACACAAACTCAGGTCCTCCATCTGTAACCACTTCCTTGGGTACTCCAAAATGGGTAAATATTTCACCATATAGGAAATCGTTTATAGCCTAGTCATTGGCTTTCACCAAAGCCACAGCTTCTACACATTTTTTCATGTAGTCGGTACAAACCAAGATGTAGGCTTTCTGCCTGGAATGAGGGTTGATAGGGCCAACAAAATGTAAGGCCCATCTGTCAAAAGGTTCAACCACCAACTATGGTTGAAGAGGAATTTGATCCAATCTGTTAGGTTGGCCCATCCTCTGGTAGCTGTCACAAGACTGGACATATTTTTTTTCATCCCAGAAAAGTGTCGGCCAACAGTAGCCCATTCTCAGTACCTTATGACATATTCTCTTATCTGCAAAATTTTCCCCACAAGGCTCGTCATGGAAGGCCTTCAGAATATGGAATACTTCATCTTCTCTTACACATCTTCTGATCTCAAGATTGGGGCCTGTGTAGAAGATATGACCACATATCCAACAATACCTGGCACTTTGTTGAATGATTTTCCTCTTTTCTCTTTTTTACAAATGTCCTGGAAGCTTCCCTGTAGCCAAGTAGTTAGCGACATCTGCATACCAAGGGGAATGAGCTGAAACTACAAATAAGTGTTCATCTGGAAAAGAGTCCTCAACAGAAAGATTATCATCACTATTAGTAAAAGGAGATAAGAAATCAGTGACAACATTTTCTTTTCCAGGTCTGTCTATAATAGTGATATCAAATTCCTATAATAATAACAGCCATCTAGTTACTTGAGCATTTGTAACAGGTTTATTCATTAGATACTTGATGGTCGAGTGGTTGGTGTGCACAAAGGTAGGATATCCAGTGATGTAATGTTTGAATTTGTTAATAGAGTAAACAATGGCTAAAAACTCCTTCTCAGTAACAATATAATTAAGTTCAGCAGGGGCTAAGTTTTTTCTAATGTAATAGACTGCATAAGGTGGTTGACCATCCCGTTGTCCTAAAACTGCTCTAATGGCAGGATCAGAGGCATCTGAAGAAATGTGAAAAGGCAGGAACCAATTGGGCCCCCTTAGGATGGGAGTTGTAGATAACTTCTCATTAAGTTTAAAAAAGACTGTCTGGCATGCCTTATTCCAAATAAATTTCACATCCTTCATTAATAATGAAAACAAAGGAGAGGCAAGTTTGGAAAAGTTTTCTACAAATATTCTATAATAACCAACATGCCCTATGAAACTACGCACTTCTTTCTGAGTTCCAGGAGTGGGTATATTTTTTATTACCCTGATTTTAGAGGGATCTACCTGGAAACCATCACCAGAGATAAAATTCCCTAGCACTACCTCTTCACTCATCATCATATGGCACTTTTCAATGCTCAAAGATAGTTGGGTCTGCTTGTAGCGTGTTAAAACCTTTTCCAATTTTTTCAATGCTTCTTCAAAGTCCTTGCCATAAGGAGTAAAATCATCCATGAAAAATTTCGTACTATCATTAACCAATTCTGAAAAGATGCCAATCACAACTCTCTTAAGTGTGGCTGGTGCATTGTGTAAGCCAAAGGAAAGCACCATGTATGCAAAAGTTCCCTAGGGATAGGTGAAGGTAGTTTTATCCTAGTCTTCAAGAGCAATCTAGATTTAACACATATTTCAAGAAATCTAGAAAAATTCTATTACAAGGACTTCTATGACATTGAATTTTTTTGTAAACATTTTATTTATTTCATTTAATTTGTAAAAATTATGCATTAAAGAAATATTCCATTAAAATTGGAAAAACTAATCCTAGAAAGAATGTTTTTATTGATCACAAATTTTATTTACTCCAAGTGTTTTTAATATACAATCATAAAAAATGAAATGTTGTATCATTTATAACTAGTTCAGTTATCTATGACAATAAGGTTATCTATTTAAATCTCCATGTTCAAATTGATCTATATAGAAGTTCATTTTGGGTTTAAACCCCTAAATGGAATCTAGCTAAGTAACATGTATGTACTTCTTGTAAATGTATTCCCAAATGATCCTTCTCATTTCTTGTTTTGTTATGAGGAGTTGACCAACTGTATCAAGATAGTGCATTTATGTGGGAAGTCGATATTTTAGATATCTAGTGTGGATTGAAGTATGAAATTGTCTTCTAAAATCCAACGTCAGGAGTGCGTAGTGGAGTCCACTTTGTAAGGGTCTTCAAAGAAATGTATGTAAGGAAGGGGTATCAATCTCTTCATGTTTTCAAGTCTAAAAACAACATAACTTGATGTAATATTTCCAACCAATCATGGCTAAGAATTACTTTCACCAAAAGGCAAAGAAAATGATAAGATTTTTAAATGTCGAAGAAATAGATGTTGAAACATTATTTTTCAAATCTTTTAGTTGAACTTTATATATGACCCCATGCTCTTTTGAATTTATTTATGGCACATATCGAATGAGTCTAAATAGTCCACTTAGT